>SNQN01000249.1:0-38873 GCA_008642245.1 Bassia scoparia | reverse complement strand
AAAAAAAACAAAGAGTAGTGCAGTAATTTGTTTAAACCTGGGAATAAAACATGAGTGCAGAAGAGAGTGGGAATCCAGCAAGGATAAAAGGAAGAATTGCGTGTTGAGGAGATTTAAGAAGATACACATTACGTGGAGTCGTAGATTCTGCTCCTTAAAACTATGATAAAAGCCAACTTATGCAGTTATGCCCATGTGATTTTCGACCTCTCATCAATCTACTATCTTTTTAATCTTCCTAGGTTTAAGGGTTTCATTATTCTGTTTTTATTTATTAATAAATAATCTAGTTTATTTGCATAATAATAACAATAATACTTGTATTTTGGACCCATCACATTTTGTATGTTGTAGTTATATTATTCTGATCCGAGGTACCTAATTGGCTTAATTAACAACACTACACCTTACATACTTACAATGATCATGTGCATATTGTGGCTGGCCTTGGTATAATGTTAATCTAATTCATTATTATGGATATGTTTGTTAAAACAAGTTGTAGCTGTACCTGTTAGTTGTAAAGGTAGATGTATGCTGTAGAGGGTAGCGGTAGTAGTCGATTAGTAACGATTAAAGTTGGTTGTGACTTGTTGATAGATGTTTGGTAAAATAAGTAGCTCTATGAAATTCTACATACCTCGGGTACCTTACATATCGTCGTTAGTTTACCAAACACCATTATTTAGCTTAATTAGAATTTCGACTAAGCCAAAGTTCTAGAATATATTCCATAATCTACACCCAAACGGACACACCTTATATCAACATTATGATTAATTTCAGTAATAGCATGAGATCAGCTAACATGCAAATTACAAGCAGATACACTTTTGTTCAAAGGCCATGATGTGATTAGGTTATCGATTATTATCAATAGGTTATATCCAGCTCAACTTATTTTTAAGRATTGTAATACTTTATCCAAAAAAACAATCAAATTAGCCCAATTGAGATTATTACGAGTAGAATTATTCAAATGGATAAAATATTTCAAGCTAAGAGCAAATAATAATTATAAATTTATACAGAGTAATAAGTTTGGATCGGATCATATTACAATGGAGGGATAGAGTACAAGGATTCAAAACTATAACGACAAGGATTAAAGGTCGAGAGTTGTACACTTGTACAACTTTTATCAATTCATCAAAAGCTAGACATACAAACTATACATGTACCATGATATAGTTGCGCGCACATACATACATACATACATACATACATACATACATACATACATACATAGTACCACATAATAATAACGATAATAATAACAGAAAAAGTACATAGTATTATAGTATAGCTATCGTCCATCCAGGTTAAAGTGATGTACAAGTATTGCGAAGATGGCAAACACAACACTATGGTGAAACTCAACAATCATTGCAAACAAGGAACCCAAAAACGCTACCACTAACTTGAATTCAATTCAGTGGTGTTTGTACTATTGTACCTTGCTGCCATGATCCGAGCAACATGGTGTGATGGGTCTATTGGTTGATTTGTTCGTAGTTCAATTCGCCGTATAATCAGCAAACACGCTGGTGAAATTGCCCATGGCAATGTTGTTGAGGATTGGACACGAGAAGGGAATTATTGCTACTAGCCAAGGTTAACGATGAACTGACAAGCTAAGTCGAATGTATATATGATCGCGTACACCAAATACTAGTATGTATTAAGCTAAGTATCATGCATCAAATTTTTAATTACTATTGAAGTCGAGTTTAATGATGATTTATTGGACTATGAATTTCCAAYGAAATMAAATTAGTATAGAAGGACCARAATAAAACATCATAACAACAAGTTGCACGAACCAACCCTTCGTGCAATAATGTATGACTTCAAACYGTCCTTATATTGAGTGGTGTATCATTGTGTTGGTGTGAGTGTGTGTAACTACAAAACTACTCATTTTATCATAGTCCAACCAATTTCCCATTGTTTTAACCAATGAGAGGGTAATATATAGTTGCCTTCCTTCTTCTTCCTATTTAGTAGAGTTCTAATTTGTATCGAATCAAATCAGCACTCTATACCTCATATTCCTTACTAATGCCATTAAGTTATAAGCATTTATTAAAAGAGTAAACTGCARCAGTTTTATTTTCACATTGTAAATTAGTTTAATACTCCCTCCGTCTCTTTTTATTTGCTACATTTATTTTTTTCACGGTTTTCGAGACACGACTTCAAATTACAATATCTTGAGTTGTAAATGCTAAAAAATTATAAAAATTATATTTCCAAAAAGTACACATCGAGACGAATTAAACAAGATCACACATAGCTATGTTTTAATGTAGATGTATAAAATTAAAGCAAGTCAAAATTTACAAATGAATAGTGCCAAAAYTCAAAATGTAGCAATTAAAAAAAGACTGTGGGAGTATAAGTTTTTAAAATAACCACACGCATCGTCGCGTGCTTATAGTGCTAGCAAGCATTTATTAAAAGAGTAAACTAAGCTAGAATAACATATCCCACGAAACGATAAGGTCAAACTTACAATGAATGCTTGTGCAAGAAGCAAAGCAATAGATCTCAAGAAACCTAGCTAGCTATATGTATTATGGAGTACCATGCTCAAAACATATCAATGAGACAATATATACATTAGCTAGTAAAGTAGTAAACAACTAAACATTTCACATACACACACACACAATGCTAGTATGCTACACAAATACGAAGTAAGAGTGTAAGACTTTGATGATATAGTACATAAATGTTAGTAATAGCTTAGCTTAGTATTGAGTAGTATCATATGTAGTGTACAATCTCTTTATAATAATTACTCCCTAGCAAACTTTATATAAGCTATACTGCTATAGTATTAGGTACCCAAAATTTACCAAATCAAATCTCCCCCAAAAAAGTAAAAAAATATTTACTTCCCAGATTATGATTCACAGGGTTTCTTCATCGTCGCTTTTTTTTTTGAAAAAGTTATTGAAGAGAAGAGAAAAGGTGTATTGCATTTGGAGAACGAATTCGCATTCTATTTTTTTTTGTAACCGGCGCAATGTATGATTTTTATCCGTAAAAAAAACGCGATTTAGAGATTGTGTGAGAAGGGATATAACCGCGATGCATCTGGGGTAAAAGGGACTTGGCCAGTGAGCAATAAAAGTCCCCCTCCTACCGGTTGTATGTGCGAGTAAAAATCTGGTACCTTGGAATCGCGATGTGTAACTGTTGTGGGTCTCTCTAAAAAAAACTGACAAATCTTCAGAACACCAATCCCTATTCCCTCTCTCATATTCATTATTTTTCTCTCTCCTATACTCCCTTATTTATATCCCTCTTCTTTACTTCACTTCTTCAAAACATTAACCTCACTTCTCTCTTTTTTCCTTCTTTCTTCCTCTTTCATCAAGGAAGAAAGGTTTTGTATATATTATTATTAGTATTCTACTTATTATAATTCTATAATCATATCATACTAAAAAAAGAGGAGTCTTCTTTCTATAATATTATTCATTCTCTTAAAAGAAGATTTGTTCTTTATGATATCTAGGGTTAGGTCGTGCAGTTGTTTTCGATGCGATGGCGTATCTGAGAGTTATAACACAGTGTTGTTTGCCGATGCAGCAACATAGATTCACATTATCCGACTTCCTTGATTCCTTCTTCATCTTTTCTATTTTTCTGTATAATTTTGGGGTTTTTTTTCTAAAAAATGTGATTAGTAAAACCACAATATATAAATTAAAAAAGATTGTCGTATGGATCAAGGAAAGAGAAAAAAGGATGTGAGAATCTTGATGATGCTGCAGCGGCAATAAATGGCTAATTTAGCATATTTCATCAAGTTTTGTTGTTGGATGTCACATGATTATTATCAGTTGATTTCAAATGTAGGTAATAAATCTCCTCGTTATTTAAGTGTATTTTAAATAGGTCTAGTCTAGATTTTATTTTTATATAATATTATGAATTATTCGTATGATATAAAGTTTTTAGATGTGTTTAGATAAATACACGAAATTCAGGATGTCATCATGTATTCGTATATTTAATGAGGTAATAGTCTTGGAGTGATACCTATAATCCGTTGTTTCCGCTTTTCAGTCGGATTTTTTATTATTTGGTTGGAATATTTTAGGAAGGTGGGGGAGGGAGTTTGTTGAGACTTGAGTAGTAAACTATTTGAGTGGTGGAGATAAGATAGTTTTTTTCTGACCTAATAAATTAAATTACTAACACTATCCACTTAATTAATTGTGAAAGCTGATGATTTAGTACGTTATTGCAAAGTTGTGGAACAGAATTTTACTACTATGTCTGTACTTTTGCAGGAAACAAAATACACTACTAAGTTCAGATAAATATACGAAGTAGATCTTTGTTATTGGCTGAAATTAATTACTATTTCAGGTAYTTTGTTCAGGTTTTGTGCTTTCATTCTCTAATTTATCATTTGGTGTTCGGGTGGTGATTTTCGCACTCATTTCCTTTAATTTTTCACCTGAARGGTAACAAATCATTTCTCCTTCCTACAAGATGAGTTAGTGAAAATATTTTAAATTTGACAAGCTATGATGATTTGATGTGATTTTCTTTTTTGATGGGAGATTTGATGTGATTTATGAAGTGAGGTACAAATGCTCAATAATTTGTGACTCTATCATAATAATTTTTCTTTATTTTTCTTTACCATTTTTCTTTAATGTATTATTGATTATATTTTAATTTGTTATGTTTATTATACAGTAGTTTAATATCTCTTGTCTTAATTGATTACGCAAAAGGCTTGCCTTTTAATGTCTAATTCATTTGCAATTTGCATTGTTTAATAATGTTTATAATTCGAGATTAGATTCGCTAACAGTATATAATACGAAGTATGATTATTTAACAATTTGGATAAGTTTAAATTAACATGATGATGTATGATTAATGAATGGTTATGATACTATTATGCGCTCTTAAAAGCTTATTAGGAGGACTTAATAATTAGACTTAGCTTTGTAAGATGATGTGGCAACTAATATGAACGGGACACAAAGTAGATCTCTCTCTTTCATCACCATCTCAATATGATTTTACATCTTTATAAATTGAGATGCTTTCAACATTACATTTCTGAACTTATCTGTATTCGAGTTTTACAATGTTGAAAAAAATAAATGATTTTAATTACCTAATCAAGTTATCATGACTATAGTAGAATATCACAATGTTATTAACATTATTTGTATTGCACTCATGGTTAATGTTAATTTCACTTACGATTACTAAATACATACTTCTTCAGGGTTTTTTTTAGTTGTTACACTTTGACAAAAAACGTGAATCGCATAAACTGATTATCGTTCATTAGATGAGGCTGAGGTGAATAATTGTGTAAGAATTGGATGTGTGTCGTCCTCTCTTGTATGATAGAAATGTAGAATAAATTGATTGTTGTATGTTTCAATACTCGAATACTTGTTTGGCCTACCTGAAAAAAGAATGTGGTCCTGAGTAACGTGACAACAATTTTAGATGTTGATATAAGGTAATTTCTTAACCTTATATTCCACGATAATTCTTGCTATTTAACTTGAGTGTGTGTATATATATATATATATAATTTTATATTATATATATATATACAATTTTAAATATACATACACTACCTCATAAGTATGTATCTTTCAAACAAAGTTTTTTGTTGTTGTTGTTGTTGTTAAGAGAGTCGAGAATCGATCTCAGGATCTCCTAGAATCGACGAAAAGATTTAATCACTTGAGTTATCCCTCACTCTATTAGATGTGTGTATATGTATCTTTCGAATAAAGTTAAAGTGAAGGAATATGCAAATTTTCTTGATCTATTAGATGTGTGTTTGGCTAATTAAAGTATTTAAGTCATGAGTTTCTTAGTTGCATGTGTACCAATGATTTTCAATGCCTTTTCCTATATTATTCCATCACTAAGTATATTGTTTTAGTGTTTCGACTTGATTCAAATTCAAGATCTAATCTAAAAGCAATACGTGCCAAATGCACTAAGGAATGAGATTTTTTTAAAAAAAATTGAAATGCTTTTATCTGATATCAGGTTTTAGCCTTTTAGGTGATGTCTTTCATACTTTACCAACATAACTAGCTGTCATCCACAAAATAAAATATGTGTATACTTTTTATTTGGTGTATGCTAATAAAAACTTAAAAATGCATTCAACTAAATACAAATTAAAACATGCAAGATATTGTTGAATTACTTTAACCATTCACCAATCATATACACCAAAGATTCATTCTCTAATTTTTTACTCATTTTATTTTAGTTTAGTTTAATTAGTCAATACCCATTAATTACCGTAATTAATTTTTCAAGTCGGGACCACGAGAGAAATAACATGAACATGAACATGGTAATAACTAATAAGATGTCAATAACAAATCTAGTAGGCGTATGCACCTTGGTGCATAACCTCGACAATCAACACTCACCACAACTAAGTCGCAAATAATATGTGCCACTTTGGCATCATGCATTGCATGTAAGTTGTAACAGGTTGCAGTGCCAAACCACTAAAATCCAACACATTGAACAAGAGAGTTTAATCAGTTGTGGTTCGATCCTAAATAGATGCGTTGCAATCGAATTGAACCTTGTTAGATGAAGGACTCAAGGTTCATTGTAAATATGAAAGTTGGCTTATCACAAGTGGATCCCATGTTACACCTTAAAAACCTTAAAGTTAGCCCATTATTGGAGGGTGGAGACACACATAGTTGCTAGTGAATGGGACGGATAGTAGTCTCAAGTTCCCATCAACCCATTACATTGTTMTTTTTTTTTTTTTTTTTCCTTTGATATTCTCTCTCCGCCATTGATATATATAATTGTGGTTACTCGATTTTTGATCTCGATGATACCGCCGAATATTATTTTCAGTGGGGATTAAAGTAGAAGAGATATAACGAAAAGTATAAAATAGTGACAGGTCTAAGAATTGAGTAGTCAATGAACGACAGGTAATCAATATTGTTGTTTGTTTGTTTTCAATAATTCCACTGGGTCTCTATTGTATGTATGTATATACAGGTTTTTTTAATAAATGCAATCTGTTATTGTACCTATATTATCTAAACCATATAATCGCTAATTGAAATTTTCTTGCTCATTTGAAGTGATGGAACACCATGTGGATGGAGTGTTAATATTAGTAATTATTTATAGAATCTAATCCATCATCATATTGTATTGGACTAATTTTTGTTCTTTTGTTTCATTCAAATTACTACTTATGCACATTTTTTGTAGTATTGTTGTTGTAGTAGTAAAATGAAACAGGCAAACAACACTTTCAGGTTGAGGTCGTGACACGAAAGCCTTTGTACCTCATGAAATTTACCACTTTGTACAACAAAAGAAGAAAAGTAATTTTGGTAAATCACTTTTCCTGATTTTTATTTTTTTATTATTTATTTTATTTTATCAAAAACATGAGAGGATCAAAGAGCAACTAGATTCCATCCTCAGGTATTGCTCTATCTAAGTATACCTAGAATCATTTGCATACCAATTCTTCAAAAGGTTAACACTTTTTTATTCCATAAAAGAAATTTTGTGTTGAGCAAATTAAATTCATAAAAATTGTGTTCAATTTGAACTTCATTCAAGGCTCTTAACATTCTTTGCATTGCATAAAGCGTCCTTTATAAATAGCAAATATGATGTTGTATGTTAACAAAACCTAAATTATTATTCCATCATAACTTATATTATTGATTGAATTATGAGTAATTACTAATTAGTTCATTTAATTGATTCTTTGTTCGAAAAATCAAACAACAATTTTTTTACACCTCACCTATCATGTTACTTTTAACCCTCTTTCCCTACCTATCCTGTCACCAATGCTACTTTTATCTTGATGTTTTTTCTTTCAAAAATGTACTCATTTATTCATTTTATATGTCAATGAGTTTAATCGATTTTATTGTAGATGTTATTGGATTCTAGTTCAGGTGGGGATAAAAATGGAAGAGCTATAAATTGCGAGAATCACAAAAAGATGAAATATAAAGATTTGAAGAGTTAGTGGTGACAGCTCTTGGTAGCTGTCTCCAACCATAACTCCATTGGGTCACTATTGTATTAATTTTTATTTTCTATTCTTGTTTCATTTTAACTACGTAAGTCGTCATCTGTATTTGTTTTTATACATTAAGTTTATTCTTGTTATTAAACCATAATCAGTTCTTATTATTATCATAAATAGAAGCCTAAAAATAAATTAATACTAAATCACATATTTAACCTTAATCATTATCGAAGGTACATACACCTCTGCCCCATGAAGAATTTTTCCACCCCCGCATAACCGCATTCCACCACCGTTATTATTTCTGGATTTTTAAAGATGAAGTTAAGCTATAGGAAGATGATAAAGGCGCTGAGTATGACATGTACTTGTGTGCCTTTAACATTTTATGTGAGTGTGTGCCAAATACCATTTGCCTAAATTACACTAGCTAGCTTACTAATTCTACTCATATTAAAAAATAACAGTTGGGTAGAAGATCGAGTTGCGTCGTTGGTGCATGATGCAGTAGGCCGTTCTTAGCCTGTGGCTGCATATGTGGTTAGACAGTTTGACCTTGCATCACAATGAGTGGCAGAACTTTCACCTTCTTCCCCGATCAAAACACAAAACCCAATTCTTATCAAAAACGAAACCCCATTTTCATATTAACTTATTCTAGTCATGCATGCCTACTGATCATTAGTGTCTATTTGTGTATGGGTGTATAACACAACAAAAACTTGAAACTTTCCCAAAACTCTTGCTTTGCTTGTATTAACTTGATTGACCTATAGACCATTCATCATTTGACTATTGTTATAAGTTGACCGGACCATCTCAACCAAAAGCTTAAACTGATGGTGAGACCCAAGAATATGTTATATACTTAACACGTATCTTTCTTCGTACAAACCATCAAGGCATCAAATTGGGCTCCGTTAACATGAATCCCCTCTTAAATTTGTATTTCTCACCTAAACATACAAAATATATTAAATTAGTTCAGATATTATTTAAATTTGTCCCCAAAAAATAAAAAAATTATACTAATTACCATTGTCATCTATTGCTTCGATATATCTCGGCGTAAAAGATTCACATTTGAGTTCTTGATTCTGTATCTCGCATATCATATGTCTGGTTCCTGAGATTCTCATAGAGGTTCTTGTTAATTAAGATATTATTTATTAAGTTATATTTTTAGTTAATTATTATAAGCTATATCTAGATATTAACTAATAATAAGATTAGTTTGTTGGAGATGTGGGAAAGATTGCTATGTATTATAAACTAGATTATTTCCCGTGCGATGCGCGGGTTTTATTAAATTATTATAAATAAAATTTGTTTATATTTATGATAAATAGATAAATAGATTAATAAATTTATTTTTGATACCAATTGAATAATATTCTTAAAAAAACCAATAAAATAATACAAAAAAATGATTTAATTTATCATATTGATATACGCTGCAAAGGTTTCATCGGTCCTGCTTTTCCCCAGCTAGATAACATTCTTATTGTGTTTGATTGCCGCTTTCACCTCTTCATTCCACAAGAAGTATCCCTATGTACCATAGTTCTCCCCCTTGATTCCCCTAAGACCTCTTGACCACTCTTAGGAAACAACTCTTCATTTTTGACCAAGATGCATCTGGCTACCTCTCCATCCCAATTAGCCTCTGGATCACTTTTTCGGTATACGACAACAAATAGTTTTTGCATAAATAATTTGTTTATGAGTTAAGAAAATGTAATTTATACACAATAGTTGATGAATAATAAATGTATATTTTTTTATTCTGAAAACAATTTAAGAAAGAGAGATTAGAAGAATTAGTAGCAATGATTAATATCAACTTAAATTTTCAAAGCACATTTATGATTATATTCATTATTTTTTGTAATAAATGAAATCATTAATTAAGTTGAATTAGGAGAGAAAATTTAGAAGGTGAAAATTGCTTTATATTAGTACTAGATATTTTGTGATAGTTAATAATATTGTAAGTTTGATTTCTAAAAATTATACATGGTATAACGCTAAAAGGTTTTCTTTACACCATTTTTTACCTACAAATTACCACCATCAATTTCGAGTGTGATTGTTAATAGTATATGTCAAGAAAATCAATCAAATGTTGGTTTGCCAAATGGTGAAAAGTGATTGCTACATTAATGGAATCCGTTTTTTGCTTGTTCGATAAAATTATTCTTAATAGAGTACAATTGATCCCAAGATTTCTTGAAATCGAAGGGAACTCCAACCACTTGAACTATCCTCTCACGTACTCTCAAATATATACTACAAATATAAAGTTAATTAAAATTAACTTGCATCTCCTCTACTCTCCATTAAGGTTTTCAGTCTTTTTCTCGAACTTTGTTTCAACTCCTTACGAGTTAAAGCATTATTAATATTAAACAAATCTTCTTTGGTTTCTTCTCAACGCTGTCAACACTTGTCAATCTCAATTTTTGAAAAATCTGAAGTTTTTCATTCCATTTCTGACTTCATTCGATCTACCCCCAAGCATACATTTCTAAGTTATTTTGAAGCTTTTGACCACTATTTAACAGAATATAGAATCAATGAAAAAAAATATAATTTTAGTATTGGTATACAAATTATATTCCGCCTGCGCCCATAACTTCTTATCACATCTACCATGATCTAAACACAAAATCAGGTGTTTTCTATGCCTACATAATGTTCTCTTCGACAACACTTTTGAGCAAGTTCACTCAACTTTGCAATTAGCAAGTTGACGTCACAATTAAATGATTGTGAGAAACACTAGCCTAACTAAAAGCTAAAACCCTCATCACATAATTCTGAAGTTGATGCACCACTAGCGAAGGTGATTAAGCTTTCAAGCACACAACTAAACAAGTTGTTGGTACTTAACAAAACCTATAACCTTTATGCTGCTAATGCAAGCAACCTCGATGTGGATTAATTTTCTTAAAGGGGTTAGAACCCTTATGATAGCCTTAATTTGAACCCTATTTGGATAATGCAGTAATTAACTTAAGTGCTGTTTATTTATGCTCCTTTTAAACAAAAAAAACTAAAAAAATAAATAACTTAAACTAAAAGCAAAAGACTTGACTTTGGTTGTTATATCCAAAGTTTGGATAACAACTCCAAACATTTACACGTCATTTCAACTAATACTAAATACTTCGTAATATTTATATACACAAATAATTCTGCCTATACACAAGAGTTTTGTTTTTTCATTTAGCCAGAGAAGAAAAGTGTGCAGTGAGAATAGCCTTAAGAAGATTACAAGATCAATTTCATATTAACATTAAAACATTAAAATGATACGGAGGAAGTATATATTTATCTTTCAGACGTTAAGTTGTAAACTTCCATACTTTGCATTTTGACTTAACTCCTTATCCCGACATTAAATTATTACTATGCGCTCATTATTTTATTTATAGTTGACAAGTAATCTAATAATAGTGTCAATCCGTAACCATCTACCAAACATAATATCTATTTATCTACTAGACACTTTTTTTGAGAAAACCTTTTCGCAAAACATTTAATAAACAACGTTATTAGGTTGGGCCCACGGAGGAAAATATTTCACCAGCGTTAGAATTCAATTGTTAACAGGTGGCGTTTTGCAAATATGTTTCTTATTAGGTTGGTTTCTTAAAAAAAAAATGCTTATTAGGTGGTTTTCTCTAAAAAGTGTATTATTAGGTGGTTTCTCACACTTTAACCTAAGAAGCACCAACACAGGTAATGCTCTCCAAAAGTGTTCTACAACCCAATTTTCTTTTCTCTTTCTTCAAAAGTACCTATCTAAAAGAGAGTTTAACAATGATTGCTGCTCCTACTAGCTCTCCAATTTATTATTTTATTTAATTTTTTATATTTTTTAATATGTAAAAAAAAATAAGAATACAAAAATTTTGGACACATGTCCAATTGGTGCGGGAGAGCATCTCTCTCAATGCTCTTGAGCAAGAGCAACATTTGAAGTACTCTCCATGGAGAGCAGGTGGAAGCTCCATATGTGTTGGAGTAAGGTGAGCTCTCCAATTCTCTCTCCTTGGGAGCTCTTTGAAAGTTAGTGAGAGCACAATTTTGTTGGTGCTCTAACATCTATTTGTATTCAATTTTTAATCATCCACAGTTTCAAAAATTTAAAAATTAAATGTAATTTTAATTAAGGAAATTAATTTTACCAGAACAGTACAATAATAGATGTTTTCCAAGCATTCAGGCGTCCTTATAACTACACTTACTCCAAAAAAAAGTTTTTTTTTAAAAAAAAATAAACAATTTCTTTTTATAAAAAACTAAATAGTTAAATCTTATAACCTAGTTTACTTATATATTGTTGGTGCCGATAGTTTCCTGTTTCATTAGAGGATTGCATTTAGCATAACATGAAACATTTTAAATACAACAGATACAGTTATACTACACAAACAGTAGCATAATTCTAGGCAAAATAAGAAGAAACACTTTAAATCAAACAAAATTCACGTCTAAAGAAAATAAACAAGGAAGATGTACCTTCCGTCTAGTTTATCCCAAACTTGCTTGATGTGGGATGTAAAGTTACAAAATACTATCACGTAGGCTTGAGTAGAATTTAATATTTTTTTTAAATGGCGACTTAGTGTTGGTAGGTTTCCAGTATAATACGCTATCTAGAGTAGTGTATTTTCTTTCTTTTATCGATTAATCAGAACAAAATTCCCTATATAAAGCAGGCAACAGAAGCAAAAGTAAACAATTCATTCAATCAATAGAGCAAAAAAGTTAGCAAGGCTATTTTTTCATTATACAATCAAAAATACAAAAAAAAAAAAAAAAAAAGATTAGGTTAAACTACAAAAAATTTACCTTCGAAAATTGGCAGAGGAGATGGAGCTGTTACGTGTAACCTTGTGTTGCATGTAAAACGCGGTTGTGCTGGCCTAGTTATGTGTTTGAGTATATTAATTTAATCTAGTGTTAGCTAACGCTATTATGATTGATATTTGATTTATTTTCCTCCAATTCAATTATAAATGTTTCTTGCTTAATTGATTGCGTTTATTGAATATTAAATTAGGGATAATTAGTGCTTTGTTAGAGGACATTGGACATGAATCTCCAAGCCCATTAGGTTATTTTAGGTTATGGATTTTATCAAGGGTTTAGTTATGTTTCTATATATATTAATGTAATTGTATGGGAAACACAACGCGAGCAATAAAAATACGTCTATTCTCTTCTAACCCCGTCTATAATATATATATATATACTAGTTTTTATGTTGCACGCGATGCGTGCTTAAACCTACAAAAATCGCAATTAATGAAAAAATGATTATATAATATTTATTAATTAAAATGATTAAGAAATAGTATTTGCAATTATTATTCTTTCGGACTAGCTTAATAAACAATGTAATTTATTTTAATTGTAATTATTTTGACTTGAATTCAAATATATTCTCGTATGTTTCAATTCAATTGTTATAATAATGTTGATATATTTGAGTTTAGTCACGTCATAAATGTATTGTCAATTTTAATAGAACAAAAGTTAAATAGATAGAAAAGATGAGTACTTTAACACATCAATTTAAACTTTTTTAGTTAAGGGTATTTATAGCTTTTAGGCACATGATTTCATTAAGGTAGTTTAACGTATTTTAAGAGGGGGACACCATCTTCCTCCTTTCCCTTATATAAATACTAGCACTATAAGCATGCGGATCCGTGCGTTCAATTAAAAAATTTATATTAAACAAATATTCAATTAGAAAAAATTCATGTAAATTGGTACAGTTCAATTTAACAATGGCGGTTAGTTATTATGATTTTCAAATTTTTGATGTAAATTTTTCTTTTCAATTGAATCTCTCGACAAAGAGATTAAATGTATTTAATTACCATTGACATACAAATAGTAATATTCAAATACAAAATAATTAATAAATATTCAATTCAATATGAATTTTCAAAATACTTCGTAATTGCAATGATTAACTGATTCATGTGAAAATTTAGTCTATGTAATTAATGTATTATATTTGAATTTTTCATACTAATTAATTAAAACTTTTTCAAAATAATTTGCAATGTTTAAGTTATTTTCAATGGAATAAATTAGTCAATGTAATTTAATGTATTTTAATTTTTTTACACTAAGTAATTAAGCTTTTTCTTTTATTCATGGGAAAAAAATTAGTTAATATACCTTTTAATGTTGTTTAGTATGGAATGTACAAAAATAAAGAGAATTATATTTTTTAATTAAGGCAATAAGTATTTATACATCATTAAGGCTATTTACGTCTTTAATAGGGACACATTGCTCCCCTCTGCTTAATATCTATTATATTATATATTAATGTAATTGCCAGTTTTTTATGATTTCAATCAAAGACATGAAAATCTCGACGGGAGTAGGTAGAACGATTTTAGGAGTTAGGCACGAGTTACTATTTGAGGATGAGTTTAATGCCAAAGCATTTATATCCGCTTGATGTGAATGGGTCTTGGAGAAAAGGTTCCTTCCGGAGATCATAAGTCTAATGAAGTATAATGTCTAACTAGCCCTAGACGTAGTTTATCGGGAGAATAATTTTTTAGTTATTGTTAAACCCAAGATGGAGAAGGCCGGAATTAGCAGTGGATGTGTGGGATACAATTTCGAATGCATGTGCATTATAACACCCTATGTGTTCAATTATCCGATCCGTGCAAACACTCGTTTTGTGCTGTAACATACACTTGTACAGCAGCAAAACCGTGTACGCAAACACATTATGAGAAGAAATACTTTCATCCATATATCTATCTAGCATTTTATTTGAACAAGCGTAGGTACAAGTATGTGCGCAGATTCAAAATATAACAATAGGGACTTTAGTTTTGGTCAAAGATTTTTTTAAAATTGACATGCTATTGGTATTAAGTGTTTAATTAAGTAATTATGATGCCTAAACGAAGGATTTATGCTATGTGATCTTATGAGGGATAATAGACAAATCACAAGTGTTGAATAAGGGGGTTAATCACACACTTGACATACATAAAATTAACAAGACAAAGTTTTAATTAACATAGACGTTCAATTAATCCATGGAAATTGGCCCACATATATTTTTTTCACTTTCTTCTTATACTTTTAAAGGGGAGGACCCACATTAAAATAAGTTTAGATAAGTTTAAGTAAAATTAATTTCAGTTTAGTAGTAATAAGTTCAGTTCAGTAAAAATAAGTTCAATAATCCTAAAGAAATTAATTGTCATAAATTAATTTGTAAGTCAAATGTATTTTTATGTGAGTTCTTATTTGAGTGTCCAAAAGATGTTACTATATAGCCTTTTTGAGAATGACCATGATGTTAGCATTGTTAGGAGATTGAATTTCGTAAGGTCAATGAAACAACATCAGCTCCAAATAGGGGAGATAATTCTGTTGTGTTTAAGTGGCTGCCCCCTGAAACTGGAATATACAAAATCAATAGTAGTGATGCAGCGCTCTTTGACGATGGAAGAATGGGTGTTGGCCGGGTAGTTCTCGACAATGAAGGGGATGTTATGCTGGTATTCCACATGTGGTTGGTCCGGRAGTTTGAAGTTATTTTCATTCGTTTTATTCTCATCGTTTGRGAAATATCCTTCTATTCGTGCTTTATTGGTAGTATTCAAGGGATTTGTGATCATCTCGCTTATAAATCCACATCAGGTATGAGCCAAGTAATTCAAGCATCACTAGATGTTTAAGTAGCTGAAGCTCTTGCAATGAGAGAGGTGTTTCGTACTGCTTGGAAAGCAGGCATCAGGAGCGTGTGTGTGGAGACTGATTGCATTAACTTATACCACACCCTTAAAAAGGGAAGCATTGATCAAAGTTTGTTTGGCAATGTTATTCGTGATATCTTGCATTTTGGAACTTTGTGTCGTAAGAAGAAGTGGGACACAGCAGCCCATAGAATACCATAGAATAGCTCGTATAGTCGCAACTTTGATAGTTTTAGAGTATGGATTGAAGAGGTGTCCAAAGTGGTTCTTCCTGGTGTAATTAGTGATTTGTCGTAATAATATTTATTTTCTCGTAAAAAAAAAAAACAGAGAGAATGACCATCGTGTTCATCATGATTTTGCGGACATAGTATATGTTGATTTTGCCTTCAAGATTCGGTTTTTCATGATTATCATCCACGAAGTCAAGTTTGATATTCAATTAACGGGCTGGCCCATTCACAATAAGACACAGTGTTGTCTTACCAAACGGATATCCATTGTCTATTGGGCCAGCTTTTCAGCCCGCTCCGCCAATTGTTTTGCATGAATCTACTTTAGATTTGTGTCCTAATTCATCAAAGATGGTTGTGGTTTTTGACTAAGTATCTGAATGTTCTATATCGATATTATTAACACATACGGTTATTGGCTAATGGTCCATTATCCGTCTCTTTTCACTCACTCCTCATGTACTCACACCATAGCTAAAATTAATTTACATCACAACTAATGTTCTTGATACTAGTATAAAAACAATTATGAATTGGACAGCTAAAATTATATAATAATTACAACCCATATTTATTTTACATCATAGCTAATGTTATTTGTATTGAAATTTGGATTCGGGAGATGTTAAACTTAGACTATTCATGCATATTGAATTTATATTTAGTTTGTGATATACTACATATAAAATCTCGGGTCCGTCGGTGCATGTAAGTATATTACTTGGTTGGGAAAAAAGAAAGGGAGTTTATTATTTTTGATGCCGGATGGTACTTTTTTGTAGTCATATGATTTTGATATGACTTCATTTAATCTTATGAAATGACACTCTTTTTTGTTTGTGGTGGCAGTCTAAACCGCCATTTTATCTGGTTGAACTTTATAGATAAAAGAGAATTTTTTTTTAGTAATCCATATTGTACATGCCCTTATTTTATCAAATCCATGATTATTGGAGTGGTCGTCTCCATTATTATAATTATCGGTAATAAACATGCATGCTTCTACGACTAAACACACAATTAAGCCAATTAAAATTAAAGAAAGGAATCTTCCGTTTGCAAATCGAACATTCTAGTAAAAAATCTTTGTCACGTTTATTAATTACAATAAATCGGTACAACCAATAATTTAATCAAGATTCTTCTCACACTCAAAATTTTGACCAAACTTTTGGAATTAAGGTAATGTATGTTTGCACCACAAAATAGTATTACTAGTATTCTTTTGAAGCAGTTGCGGTTAGAACGGTAAATGTTGATTAGAGTACGTAATTTTAGAGCTATTAAAAATACTTCGTAATTATATTTCACATGAAGGCACATGTGACACTGTAACTAGTTTGGTTTAAGAACAAATATGCTTATTGCTTTGGTATTTATTAATGCTTGTTACACACTTACACGACAATTAAGTTTAATCTTTGTTTATTACAATGACATACATACTGTTGGCGAGGTGGTTGAATGGTTGATAACTTGATATATACTTGATTTGGGACTTAACTGCTTTACGGATTAGTTACTTTTTAACTGCAGTATTACAGTGGAAGTTCATATTACAAGATTAAGAAGGTTTTATCTCAAATCATATTGAACATTGAGTGAATTCAGTCTTATAACTTTGTATAGTGCTATATATAAACTCTCAAACTCTTTTATAGTGGATTTATCAACACAATATATATTATCAACCTGAGTTGCTCATGGACTCAATAAACTACTTCAACCGTATAAATGAGTTGAACTCAAGAAGGCTAGAACTCATACTATCAATAGAATACATTGAGAAACTAATCACGTCACATTGGGAGGGTTCGAAATTATATTATTTTGTTATTGATAGAGAATCAACTAGTAGAATCATTTAGGCTATAATCATTAGGTACTTATTCGATTTTTTTGGAGATAAAGGTTCATAATAAATGTACTTCTTACCGGATTATCTAGTATCTTTATACAAGCTAAGTAAAGAAAAAATTAAGAGACAGAGTATTAGGTACATCGAATGCACAATAATTTACTGTGCATTAATTATAATGACCCTTTTGGTTAATATAGTAACCTTTTTTTTATCAATATAGTGACCCTTAGTATTTTATCACTATACTGATGTAAAGTGAAAATGGGTCACTATATTGATTTAAAGAGTCACTATATATTTGATCACAATAAATTTATTGTACTCTGATACATACTACATTTTAAAAAACTAAAGGCAATTATATCTATGGAACAATAACTAGATGCAGTATTACAATAGCTCATCCTTTGAGAAGTAATTATTCTATGTTATAAATGCAATACTATGCATGTAATGGTAATTACTCCTCACGTAAATGAAATAATTGATATGTTAGTTATTTAAGTTTCAATTTAGTCAATTTTAACCAACTTTAATCAACCTTAATTCAGTTTAACTACTTACGTATGTTTCAGCTACTTTAACTCGCTACATTCTCAACTTATTTTGTTCAAAAAGACCTAAGTTGGCAATTGCGACAAATTGGACGCAATTTTTCCGGTAGGTCCATCGATTAAGCATATTAGTTCTCTTCTCCTTTAGAGGTGTAACTACTAGAGCTAATTAAGTAGGTTTGTGTTTTTAATACCGAAGTTAACGGCCAAATACAGTCTAAGTGAATGGCACCTCGAACTGAATAACGACAACATGCTACTATTTATTTAATATCCGTATTTGGAGATAGAAACACAAAATACTCGTTAGTTAGTGTTTGTTTAATACGGTATAATCTTGATTAGTCAACCAAATCTAACACTAATTAAAATTATCACTTTAACAGGAATATTATTAGAACATCCCACTTTGATTTTATCATATCAATGCATCTCATCTTCTTTTTTCTGCTTCATGTGTTGTTCGACTCGAGTAGTTATTTAATTAGCATTTCGGGAATGATCAATTATTGTTACTTACGTTAGGAAAGTTTGACTTGACATATGAAAAACATTTCTTATCAAGATTAAAGACTAATGTTTAAACAAAGAGTTAATTAAAGCGCGAGGTATTAATCAACATGGGATGGATTAGCYATATAGCCGATCAATTACAGTTTATTGAATTTTTATGCGTGATTTGTACAACAAATGCTGGTTTTAAAACATGACAAAGTATTAGTTACATCGGATGCATAATAAATTTACTATGCATCATATTATAGTAACTCTTTTGATTAATATAGTAACATTTTTTATCAATATAGTGACTCTTATTATTTATCATTATATTGATGTAATAAAGTGAAATAAAATGGGTCATTATATTGATATAAAAGGTCACTATATTGAAATAAAGGGCAACTCGTAACTATATGCTTGATGCACAATAAATTTATTGTGCATCTTATGCATATAATACCTTCTGTTAAAACATTTTTATTTATGTATAAAATTATACGATTTCTTATACCTGATCAAAATAATAAGATACGAAATACAGTCACTATAGTCGATTATTGGCATACAATACTCAGTAAAAATATATATATAGACATAATAATATATCCCAATGTAAACAACTGAAGAATTGAATGTGAATATTACTCATTCACCGGACAAATACACTTCGGCTTCGTTTGTTTTGATGGAAAACATTTTCCCCGAAAATGATTTTTCTCCCTTTTTTAGTTTTCCTTTGTTTGTTTTGGAAATGGGTGGAAAATTATTTTCCTCAAAATGAAAAATGCCACTTTGGAAAACTAAAGGAAATAAAATCATTTTCCTTTTATAGAGAACGAAGGAATGCCACAATTTCCTCCTCACTTCTTACTTCTCCCTTGTTCATTCTCCCATCCTTCCTTCATTTCTTTTTCATTTTTCATTTCCTTCATGAGTTTTCCTAATCAAACAAACAATGAAAAACTGTTTTCCTCGAAAATGATTTTCCATGAAAATTGTTTTCCTTCGAAACAAACATAGCTTTCACCTTGTACGAATAATTGAAGTATCCCAATAATGTATTCACTATTCAGCCTGTAGGGTATGAGTAATTAAGATCAAAAAAAATTATTAAGATGAATCAAATGGGTTGAGTTAACTAGGGCAAAAGTGACAAAATAAATGACCACTCTTCGATCAATTCAAATTAAACATAGATTTGAGATATAAAACATCAATATAAGCGTAATTTGCCTCCATGTACAATATGTTAATCAATATCAATTAGCAAATGCATGTTTTAACACCTAGAGATGTTTTGGGATGTCTCAACAAAACAAGGAGTAGTCTTTGAAAATTGATCACTAGATTAATGATGTATTAGGAGACAAGAACATTGCTTAGTATAGGCAGGCATTTTCATATTAATCATGCAAGCATATAATTATATATAATTATATAGTTTAGTTGAGATAATATATATTATGTGGGCAAATTAAAAAAAATAAATAAAATTGCAACGTTCAAGGAATTTTCGCATCACTGCACAAAATATTAGGGCCGTACCACGAAATTAGTGTTTTGATGCCAACTACTGATTCATGCCATATAATCTCAGTAGCATTTCATTGCTATATATTAATAACATGCAATCTAAGATCAATTTGCACTCATCACTAATGTCGTTGTTATGTTTTTCAATCCAACAAACCTCAAGAATTTACTCATGTATGTGTTTTGTGTTGTTATGTTTCGTATTTTTTTCAGCAAACTTCAAGTATTTCACTCATGTATGTGGCACATTAGAGGTTATGTAGGATTAGCTACTCTATTTTAATCTCTTGCAATAGTTGCAACTTGTCGCACATTGTTTATTTTTTTTTCAGTAATCTTTGATTTTAAGAAACTAATGCGAAGTGAAGTGATGATAATAACAATTTAAGGCATATACTTTAATTTTTAGATCAATGAGGTTTTATGTATATGTCTCGGCAGTAGTTAATTTGGGTCATTGATACTAGTAGTACAACAAATAAATAATATTTACGACTTACTATATACTGAATGAGATCGAAAGTGTTGATTCTTAATTACGTACTAAAATCTTTTGTTGTAAGTCACCAGCAACCAAGAAGATATAGCCTAATATACGAAATGGTATATATGAATTCTAAGAAAATATATCATGTGAATATTTTTATGTTAGGTTTTGATAATTGAAATGATCCATAATACGTACAATGATTGCTTCTTCTTTATTATATAATATGTTATAAATTAATCTATATATTGAGATTCAGTCACAAACATTGTTGAAAGTTTATTAATGCAATCATATCGTTAAATTTAAATGATAAACCTTCGTAAGCAAATAAATTTATCACAAAATTGATCTCATTGGACCAAAACCGTTTAATAATAATATTACACATGCTAGTTATGATACAAGACGAACTTTTTAACATTTGTACCCAAAAATTGGTCTTGGAATTATCTTGTAACCACTTGGTCAATTTGTTAATTGAAGTAGTACTTCATTTCCATTAGAATTATTATTATTTTGATATTACGTACGTACCTTATAATTCTTTGAATTCAGGGAATGTCACAAGATAATTCTGAAATGTATGCATAAATTCTGGTGAATAATATTTGTTGGAGGATACACTCAGAAAAATATATATACGAACAATTAATTTAATTTAAAGTAGTTTAATTTGTGAACATACATTAGTAATGTGCAGCATCAAATAATTAATAATATTATTCTTGAGAATATTGCATGTATGACATGAATCTGATTATATTCCATTCATATTTTCATTCAATTCATTACCACAAGTTAAACCCATTTGTTTCGTATTAAAAACAGTAACAATTAATTCTCAAAGAAAAAACTTAAGAAAGAAGATGATCACGTGTTATTTCTCGGCCAATTGCAATATTACGAGTTTCTGCGAATAATCGCACATTACGTTTTAATATATTTGCATGCAAGTGTACTAATCCTCCTAACTAACTCAAACACGTACTAGTTTTATACTTTGACACGCCTTTTACAATTGTATTACACAAGTATGTATAAATAAGAAGCAATATTCAAAAAACAACATTGCAATGTTAATTAATTAATTAGTTAATAATGGATTCATTATGTTGGCTTTAAATAATTAAGTAACTGATCATTTGGTTGTGACGAATTATGATTTTATGAAATATAAGAAGAGTATTATATTCCATAATCGCACATTCACAACTTCTTGCTTAGTCAAGGTTGAAAAGGATATTACTTTTACTTGTACTACTTATATATAAAATAATACATTATGGTATAATTAAGGTTGCTAAACTGATTAATTAATTGGCGTGCATGCCCTCAAAGATAATTACTCAGAATTTAGATGTCGTTGATGAGTTTATCATCTTAATTGAACCACCAATGTATGATTACTTGTCAAAGCTTATATCATGGATCATATGGTAAATATAGTTTAAAATCAGCAATTTAATTGCTATAAAATATGGCAAAAGAACGAAATTGATAAAATAAAGATAATACCAATGAATGATTGAGAGATTAATTGATTATATATGATAATTACTTGTTGACTTGGCCTCGTTGGTTTAACTGGTTGTTATTCGAAATCCGTTTTACTGAAATCGAATACGCCCTTTCGCATACGCCCTTTCGCTTTTACTGGATTTCATAGTGAACTTTCGAATACGCCATTTGATTCTCCCATACCGTTCGTGCTCATCTCCCGAACAACCCTTCCAGCATCTATTAGGCTACGAACTGTGATCCATATCCCTCCACTCCGAATAGCATCCTACCACCGGAAACACCACCCTAAAAATTTTGTTTTTTTTTTTTACTTTAGAACGACAAAAAAAAAAATGAAGTAGAAGGCTTGGGCGCCTTGGCTGGGCGAGCCAGCCATGGCTGCCGCTCAAGCCTTCTACTTCAATTTTTTTTTTGGACTTTAAACCCACCATGACTTGGGTAGGCGCCCCAACCAAGGCAGGCACGCCTGGCCCAGGCGTGGTTGCCTTGGTGTTGGGGCGCCTACCCAAGGCGTGGTGATTGCGTGGCTATTAAAAAAATTCAAGAGTGGTTGCGTGGTGGCTTGGGTGATTGCGTGGGGTCAAGACGGTGGTTGCGTGGTGGCTTGGGCGGTTGCAAGGTGTCTTAGTGGTGGTGGATATATATTGGGGGTAAGGGTAATACGAGAAGTTCACACGAAATGTATTGTGGACTTTGATTCATGTAAAAGCGGACTTCAGATAGTGAAACTTTGAGAGTATATTATCAACATTATTGCATACATTTGTTACATGTATTGTGTATTAGAACCAGTATTATTTCTGTTCTCTTATATATACATACTAAAAATTAAAGTGGTAGAATATACTCGCACAGTCACACGTTTTAAAGATCATCGCCTTCTCTATTCATCATGATCTCGAAACCAAGCAAGCACCTTGCCACCTTTTCGAAGCTTGATGCATAACCTAGACCATCAGATCAGAGTTTTGAGAAATAAAAGGGGGATGCATGCATAAATGCATAATACAGTAGTGCAATGTAACCCCTCAAGCCATAATGATGATACTTGCACCGATCAATGATAATGCACCATGGCCATGTTGATTATTGTTGAACTTACAAATAAATGGTTCAAAACGTAAGCCCTTGGTTGTAATTAAATTTATCTACTATAATAATCTTGAAATGCAAAGTATCAATATTATTCTTTATAAATTATTATATACATTATTATACATTAATTATTTGAAGCAAAAATAATAGTGTAGTAAGAAGCCTTAATACATTACACTACGTCATATTTGGAATGTTCTACGAATTGTGATGTGAGCTTGGATTGGCCCATTTATTGCGCTCGTGACTCAAACCACGCAAAACTGCAAACTCAAGGCTCCACTCCACTCCACATAATTATTCCATAACATAACTCTTACTAAAGCAACCCACCTCCCACATTTCCCCCAAATTTCCCTCCCAAACACACCTTATAATTATTACAATAAAAAAAATGTTAAAATCATTATAATGAATGTATAATAATGGTTTTGACTAAAATTTTATATATATTAAATTATATAAAACTATAAAAATTTGAAAACCAAACTCTATTAATAGAAATTTAAAAAGGATTATGATATTAATTAGAGCAATTTGTATATAATTAAAAAATCGAGCAAATGCTCGGGATTATCTAGTAATGTTCATGATAATTCCATATAATGTTCAAAAATTTCTTAACAAGTAAGGCATTTATTAAAGAATAAAAAGGATCTTTTGTTTTTTTATGCAATGGTATTTTTACTCACTTAGAACATGAACCAAAAACAAATTTGATTTGCAAGTCCTACCCACAATGGCATGAGAACTTCATTGTACTATCACATCACACATTCACACCCAAACAAGTTTAATCCTCCTTTTTTTTATAATAAAGTGAACTCAATAGTTGGTTTCTCTACAACAAATATACATGCATCATGTTTCTATTTGAAGACAAAATACTAAATTTACTTAATCTAGATGGTTATTAATGTATCTACTTTTTTTCATTTCAAATTAAACGCTACTATAGAATCACAACAGAAAATAAGCTATTACCTACCGTCCAAAACAAATCATCAAAACGGTCGGTAAAACGGCGTCGGCAGGGAGTGTAAATCAATTACCGACCGCCAACGGTCGAATAGGTGGTCGGTACTCTTTACGGTAAATAAGACTTTACCGACCGTTTAACGGTGTAAACTTTTACCGACCGTTACTAAAAACAGACTGGTAATCTCCGACCGGTGTTTGGACGGACGCCAAATTACCTTTATTACCGACTCTCTAACACGCGGAGATTACCGACCGCCAAACGGTCGGTAATGTAGTGAATTTGCGACCGTTGGCGGCGTCGGTAACTAGCTGTGAAAGTCACATTTATAATGCAAAAAATATGGCAAATTAACGATTACCGACGTCAAACGTCGCGTATAAAGTCACTTTTCAAAGGATTGACTATTGCCACCGCAACGGTCGGTAAAAGTCAACTTTTCAAAGAGTTTGACTATATCCGACCCTTTAGCGGTCGGTAATGTTGATAACAGTTTTCCTCAGTACCACTTTCACCTATTATCAATTTTATCGTTTATTTTTACACAATAAGTTAATAACAAAACAATTAATCAAACAAAGAATGCAAGATGAAATAACAAATTGATTGAGAATTTAAATCATAGACATAAAACTCTTTATTTATAATGAATTTACATACATTTACATTAACCTATTAGGCTATTAATTGCATAAACATAAAATAACTAAAATCTGAACTAATCTTACTAATTTCTTCAACAAATTGTTGAAGTGGAATTTCTCGATTGATCTTCTCAGCAAATTGGAGTCAAACCTGGAGGCAAAAATTAACAACATAAACATCAAATTCAACAAACAAACTAAAAAATTGGAAAAAACCTCAAAATCAAATACAGAAATACAAACAAAACCCAGAGAAACCTCTAGAACTCCTAAAAAAAGCTAATTAAACAAGAAAATAAAACCTCTGCAATTACTTCACAAACATTTTCAACTTTTCATTTCCCAAGAAACTATATTTTCAAACCACAACTTAAATATTTTTTTTAAAAAGCAACTTAAAACCATCTTTACATACAACAAGCTTAAAACTTTCTGGAAAACAATATATTTTGCTCAAAAAAATATTTCTTGTTTTAAATCTAAAGAAAACCCAATAATCGAAAACAAATGTGGAAAAACCCATGAAAAAAGGAATACCTAGATTAAAATAAAAAAAGAAGTCAGCAAAATCGAAAACAAATTTCAAAAAACTCAAAAAAAATCGAAAAGGAATGTAAAAAAAAACCTAAAACAAAATCGAGAAATTAAAAAACAAAATTGAAAAAAAAAAAGAAAATCTGAAAAAATAAAAGCAAATCTAAACTAAAATCAAAAGAATATAATGAGAAGCCTTACCTAGATCTAAACGAATGGGCAGACGAGGGTGAGCAACAGGCGGCCGACGTGCGAATGCTTGGCTACGGCTCGCAAAGGCTCGGCGAGGACGTGAAAGGTGAGAGCTAGAGGAGGGTTCGAGAGCGGAGTGGTTGCCCTGCGCGGAGGAGCCGGAGGTTGCCGCTCGTGGTAAGAGATGAGGGAGATTAGAGGAGAGAGAATAAATGAAGATAAAAATGAGAGATGAAAAGGGATGAAGGGAGATTAGAGAAGATGAGAGAGAAGGGTGAATGAAGAGATAAGGATAAATGGGTGATGGAGAGGAGCGCCTTTAATGAAAAGAGTGATACGTGTAGGCCGCACGACCTGTGGTCGGCCAAACAGTTATAGATTATAATTTTACCGACCGTCAGACGGTCAATATGACTTTGCGCGTCGTTAATTCATAAACAGTCAAAAAAAATTAATTGACCCATTATTACCGACCGCATAATGTTGGAAAAAATAATAAAAACGGACGGTTAACTCCGTCCAATTTAAAAAAAACGGTTCGTAATTGCGTCCAATAAAAAAACGGTCGGTAATTACGACCGTTTCTGCGACGACGGGTAAATATCCGTCGTTAATAACACGGATTCTTGTTGTGAATACAATTATTTGACCAATTTTTAGGAAGAAAAGAGAAGGAGAGAAGAAATATAAGGGACTCATGTGAGAGAAGAGATAAAGAAACTTTGTGTTTTGAAAAGAATTGTACGTAGCAAGTAATTAAAACTTCATTAAATAGAAAGTGTATAGCGAGTAATTTTAAACCTTGCGATTGTTGAAATGAGGACCTTGCGAATCCTATAACAAAGTAAATTGATATATATAAAGTATTTTTTTTTGAAAAAATCTCAAAGCTAATTATCTAATGTAGACCAATAATATCATTCTTACCTAAGCATAAATCATCATTTCTGCTGATATATGTCAACATTGAGACAAATAAGTAAGTTAGGGACGATGCTGATAATGAAAATGGACTCATCAATCTAAGCCAAAACTCCAATTTGAATCCTAGTATTTAAAGCCATATTATTTATAAGTTTGTATTTCATCAATGTGGTTTCCGAGCAATAAGAGTTAAGTATGTTGTCTACTATGCTTTAGTGACAATTTTTCCCATTACTAACTCAATAAGTAATGAGCTTGAATAATGATAGAAATAATATAAAATAGAAATATATTTCCCTAAAGTCCATTAAATTAACAAATATAGTGATGAAGAGTAACATCATCATTGAAATGAATCAAGATAAATAATCTTTCTAGTTAAAATTGTTCAGACCTTTAAATTCAAAGTATTCAAACTTATTACATTCTTTACAGTATGAGATTGTGTGATCCCTATGATATCTGTAGCACTTTACTCACTGTGATATTATCGTGTTATTGACAAAAGCAGAGTTGCCAAATCCTGGAATGGAGCGCTACAATTAGTGTGCATAAATAACTGCGGTTGATCTGATAATGAGTATGAATGATGAGTGGATTGAAATGATGAATCTTTCATCTTTGCCCCTTTATTTGGCCAATGACAGAAATCGTAGGAGATTTCCTACATTTAAAACTAGGATGCACACCACCAAACAATGAAGTTGTCAAGTGGTAAGCGACTTGATATGCTTAGAGATCGTCCGAGTTCCGAGCCTCGTCGTCATGCAGAATCTTCATTGGGAGACCACACCCACATAATCAGGTGCACGATTTGATCGGATATCTCCAGAATGTAGTCGAAGTGTTGATAAACTCCCAGTGAACCAGATGGGCATGCAAAAAAAAAAACTAGCATGCAAACCACTTTCATTATTAAAGAGTTATACTGAATATTAGCCTTTAATAATAATAATATGGATGTTATTTTTTAAAAATGTGTCGTAATAGACATCGTCATGTTTGGTGCTGCTTACTTTCTTTTCAATTAAAAGATGCATTGAATTGTAGTCCCATTGTCGCAATGGGTTATGTGCCAATTATATCTCTACTTCACAATGTTTTGTGTGACATTCTTATAAATTAGATATAGATTAATTAGATTTGCACTAATTATAAATTGGTGTGGTTAGTAACTATGATCTAAATAACCACATACTTATGTGGGCATCAACGCGATATACTGAATAAAATGCTGATAAGTTGATAAAATTTGTTTCATTCGTTGGCAATATCATCAGTCAAGTCTTACTTGTATTAGTGTAGCTTAGCTATACCAATACGGGGTTGCTTTCACATTAATAACTCATCCCTACATATATATTAGGACTATCGGTATATAGTCGCCTTAGTCGTGTGGTCATTAAGTTTTGTTGGCTCGAGTAAATATAATACAAATTAGTCGCGTCGTAACTACAACTGAAAAGAGTCATTTCTCTTAGTTTGTACTCTCATCCGTTGAACAGAAATCAAAACTAGGTGTATGTGAGTTTGGTTAAAGTCTTGAACATGTGTTGTGGTATGGTACGAGACCTATACAATCCAGAACTTATAGCTCACTTTGATATATGCTATAAAAAAATTACTCTGTAAACACTTCTCTATACTAGTTACACACGATATAATACTCTTATATTCCCTCGAGTTAAAAAACAACGTGAAAAATAATGTAGAGATTAGATGGACAAAAGATTTGATAATAAAAAACATACAACAGATAAGTCAAATTTGCTAAGAACATTCAGCGTTTCCTCCTCAATGTCATGAACTTGTTCCCATTCCCTTATCTGCATTACATTTACATACAATCATGTAGAAGCCAGAACAAGCTAAGGAAATAGGACTTGGGTTGCTCATGTGGGAGTTACTCACTTTCTACACGTTGACTTCGGGATCGATTCTCCTCATCCAGCAAGTTTGTGGTTTCCCTCTCCATAGTACAGACTTCGCTGGAGATTGAGTCAGATAGAGCTCACCCGTCTATCTTTAGTAAAAAAAAAACGTAAGAAAATAAATAAGCTACATCTGTAGCTGCTTAGCATTAGCCATTTACGAAGTTGAAGAATCCGTGTTGAATAATACGTATGATTATACTACTACAGTATTATAGTAGTAGTATATATGTATGCATTAAGTATATACGTACTTGGATCTAAGGGTGCTTATTGAACTTAGTATCTCGTGAGCAGCTCGATCGTGCTCGATTCGAGTTGGCTTGTGCTTGCTCGAATCAACTCCGAATTTCATAATTTTATACAAAAATCAATAATTTTCTACATAATATTTTTAAAAACAAAATTTTTCATTCACACTTAATAAAACTAAATTAATATATACACTAAAATAAAATAAATGAAAATATATTCTATGATTTTTCTCAAAAAAAGTGGAATTTAAGAAGACTAAATCATCAAACAAGAAACTTGTACGCGATCGACTCGTAAACTACCGAGCACCCGACCCAACTTTATGATCGACTCGCTCGATAAGCACTCCTACTCCGATCCGTATACGAAAAATATACTCCGTATGATAAATACAAGTACTTGTAAGTAGATATATCTGAATCATGTATCAGTCTGCCATCTGGTAGCTCTCCCCCACTTCAGGGACTGTGATTAGTTTCTTACAGCTAGCTATTGCATGAATCAGCTGAGCCTCCCAAAGATTCAGCTTTCACGCCTGAATTTTTTTTTTCCTGTCTTTTACTTCTTGGAAACTAAAAGTTGCAATCCCTACTACCTCTTGAAAACATAAATTAATTCTTTACTCTTCAAATGAATTATGGATGAATGAACAAATAGGAGAGATAAGAAATTGCTAGTCCAATATTTTCACCTCGTAGGTTTTAATAAATTAATAGTGTCTTTTTCAACATTTTATTTTCGGCCCGTCTAATTTGGAAAAGCGTATTGAGTCGAATGTTCATCTTTATCCGGTACTCTTTGTGAATTTAAACTGGCATGCTAAGCTATTGCTTTCTAGCTAGCCCATTTCAGTATACTGACTGAGCCAATCTAAGAGTATAATTTTATGATATTATAATCATGTGTAAACAACTATCAATGCTATAAGTCACGTGTGCCAATCACCTGGTTCTCTAATCCTCTGTCAAAACACTCCCAAATTGCACTTATAATATAAAGAATTAGAGTTAACATTAGAAGCAATCACAACATCATATACAAATAATCTGATACCGTATTATTAATCTATCAACAGACGTTATAGATTCCTTCGTTTCTCAAACTCCAACATTCTAAAATCCGCACCTTATAGACCATATCTACATCTTCTATTAATCTTGAATCTAAACAACCCCTGCGACTCACACCTATTTTTATCATAAATACAAAGAATATTCATAACACATACCATAGAACATAGATACACATCATATTATCAAGAACAAAATCACTATAACATTTCTTCAGTTCAAATTTTACTGCACACTTTTCATGAAGGATTCCTGACAAAATCATAACTCGCTTCACAACTTATACATTCTATAACTCTACCTTCATAAAACTGTACACATCACAAATGTTCATAAGAAGAATGTGCATTGAAATACTACATTCTTGTAATATGATTTACAATGCATCAATCACACCTACCTAAATCAATAACTCCTAACTCCATTACAAAGCAACACCTGTTCTATACCAAATTACTCGAATTACAAAATGGACCCAGACCGTAAAATAAGAACCTCTTTATTGCCCAATAATCAAACTACATCTCTGTCAATGAATTATAAACCCTAAACAATCATATCTTACAATCATTCTTAAGCATCTCAGACCTAACAGACTGTTTACCAGACAAAATTTTCAAACACTTTCATGTTAGAATCATGAACTCTAGACAAATCACTTCAGCATTCTATAAAATAACTACCTTATCGAAGACACCCTTTCTATAATATACACTTGTGCTCACTAGCCACAACCAGATCATTAAGATCTTCGTATACTCTTTTCAAGTTTCTAAATAGTACATTTCTAAGCTTCAGTAATATTGCGACCTACTAACTATCGACACTACTACATATCCATGCTAAATAAATCAACCTCGCTCTAGAGCTGACTATGCACTCTCAAAGATCTAATATCTTCCATTATTCTTTACATCATTACTATTGATTCTCAATCCTACTCCTAGTGCCCAATCCTCTAATACACATCTAATATGTGCTAATCCAAGACCTTACTCAACAACCACACTTTCTCAAGTCATTTCGTAGTATAACACAGTGATCTACAGCCTTATAGATTTGTTACTTCTTCATTTCATTCTTAAATTTCAAATCTCTACCTTTCGTTCATGTTAATTTCCAAACGTAATCAACCTCGATTTAATTATTTTTTCAAATCTCGACATGTAATACACAATATCTTAGTGTTCAAACTCAATTCTAAAGATCACATAGATCTCCAGCTCATCAAACCATGATCTAGAATCAGATCATTAACAAGTACACATAAAACACAATTCATTTTCTAAATAGTTCAAAGTCTTCGTAGAACACACGTCTGCATAGGCAAATCGATGTCATTAACTATATGTAACTAGACAAGACTCACTTTATACTAACTACTTCTCAATTATCCATGTGCTATACATAAACCTAACCTAGACTAATAACCACATAGACAAGACATTTCCCTTCATGACAATACAGACCATCTACCTAACTATCACAACACTTTCTAAAAACTTTCTATCTACTCCTAGTCTGAACCAACCTATCTCTAACAATAGCCTGCTTAATCAAACCCATACTTTAATATTATCTACAAATTACCAATTACTAAAATATATCTCCCTATACAATCACACTCTTTCAAACCAATCTATTAATACCTGAACATACTTAGTACGATCAGTCCTACTGTATGACATAATACCATAATCTGCGACCAACACAAATAACTCAGAAATACCTTATTCAGCCACAGTCAACATTAAACCCCCATTTTCCAGAAATCCCATAATTCTATACTCCATAACTTTAATAGTCTAGAACTCCAACCTAGAACAAAGCCACTCTCAAATACATAAACACCCTCTCAATAAGACCTCATTAAATCACCAAAACGCCAATAACGTATGCCGAAAAAACGCAACATACACAATATCCCAATCCCTACACAACACCTCATATCTGTCACACCGCTGCTATCTCATCTACACTTGTCTGCGCCTCTTAACTAAAGTAAAAACAAGATACCCATACCTTTCTCTCTTTCATCCTCATCATCATCATCACAATCATCTCTCAATTTTTTCTCTCAACAAACTACAACGTCTCTCTTAATACATCAGTGTCAATCCTAATAAATTCCACTATACCCAATAATCAATATTATCCTATTAATTGAGCTTCTTTTTCCAAAATAGTTTCTCAATACATCCATCCATAACAAAACCCCAAAAAAAACACAACCAAAAATATCCACCTGTCAAATACAACACCTGAGTTTATCAACTTGGCATCCCGAAGGTTCCAACTGTCAATGATCGGTCATCTGCCTAACCTCGCCCCTCATTAGCGGTCGCTCCCAACAACCCCGCCAGTTCGGCAACCCCCAACTCCCGGTATTTCGACGAGAAGCTGGAAGATTAATCAGTGTAAAAAAGATGGAGCAGAAGAAGTGGATTTCTCTAAATCGAATTCGTATTCTCTCACGCAATTCGTGACAAAAGGTGCGCATTCTCACAAAGTTGTTCTCTCGCTAAAGAGCAGAGAGCGGAGGTTTCTACATCATGGAGAGATGCGTTGTTATTGATTTGTTGCTGATTATTCCTGAATCGTCAAAGAGATGCAACCTGACACCATGCTTTATACCGAAGAGCACAATCGAACTACACAGCAATCGGTCAGATTGCAGGAAGAAAGGAGCTTTTTTTTGGTAGATGAAAACTACATTGTGAAAAAATATTTATAAAAAAACGTAAAAACGAATATCCCCTTGTTTGATCTATTCTTTGTTTCTTCGGATCATGGTTTTTTTTTTTTGGATGTTATTGACCGAAGCCGCCTCGAAATATAATTACAAATAAGTGTTAACTGCATTTCCAGTTTGATCAATTCACTTCTGTTCGCGTCAACGAAAAACGAGAATAAGAGGTTGGAGAATTTCTCTCTCTAACCCGAATCGAGTTATAATTACCCCTTTGTACATTTCGTAACTACAATAATATATTACACTATCTGATCATACTCTCACCAATTATCCACACTTGCTCCAAAATTTCGTGTAGTTCTTTAGTTTTTTTTGAACTGCCGTGATATTGCAATACCCCCACCTGAAAGAAATGATGGATCATCTCTCCTTATATTTGAGAAACCCTAAGACTATCACACGAATGATAAATTCTAGAACCGCTCCGCAGTTGTTGATTCAATTCGATTGCATTCACATAAAGTTTATACTGCTATTGATACTCACGAAATTATGTTCCAAATTTCTTCTTTTTTGCTTGTTAATTTCTTACTATTATAGTGCACGCAATACATCAATGTTCAAGTTAACATATGTTTCTATATTTTCTTCTTTGATTCTTATTTTATCTTCGTAACTCAAATTCTGTTCGAATTATATACAATATAGATCACGGGGCTTCCGATTCATCTTCTTTTCCTGCTATCTTTTTTTAATGCTCTTCTTACTTGGAGCCACCATCTTGTTCTCAAACACCATGGTCAGAATATTATTTAGAATCTCAGTTTTTCTGCTGTATTTTACACATATGATTTTATACTAAAAATGATATATTAGACTATAGTTAAGTTAAATACGATTCAATTTAAATAAATATCATCATAAATTAACTAGTGATAAGATTAAAAAAACTTCGCAAATACCTAAAACAACACTAAATTCTAGAAATCAACATTGTCTAGTAAAGCACGATCAAGTTATAAGGGACTACGCGTTGCGGGTCTCAACAGGGAAATCCGAATAAAATCGGAGAAATCAACATATCGGTTTGGAAAAAAAACAAATCATTGAGTTATCGCAAGATGAGCGTAGCATTAAAATTTACCTACTACAAATCAGTGAGCGATTTTTATTATTAACGTCAACAGCATTGCGTAATTCAAAGCTCCAAATCTATAACTCTGCATCATACGTGTATATGCCCATAAGTGTTTCCCCAATTAATATAAAGCGCACACATTTACTAAATCTACGCAGTGATACTTGAGCGTTAAATATATCCGCTACTGCTCATCTCACCTGTTATATACCCCTCTTACTTTCACGTCTCATACATACGTCTAGCTTTTCCCTTTTGCCTTCGATTTCTTTACTCGTCGTAACCACTAGCCTACCATAGTTCCTTGCGCAGAAATTTGCCTCCGACCACCTTCATACGCACGATTTTCCACGTCAACTTTTATCTACATCTGCCGACGCTCATATCACTCAACCAGTGACACAATATCACAGCCGATTTTTTTTTCCCGAAAAAATCACTCCGCAGACAATCATCTCAACACATTCGACTCAACGACTCAACCGATCCGGCTTTTTTCATAAATCACCAACAATGAGAATATAATCTGAGAATACATCAACCCAAAAAACCTCTATATTCCACTCTATTATATAATTCTAGATATTTCACTATTAATTAAAAAAAACTAACCATTGATTGATTATTAAATCATGTATAAAGCAATGAGATAAGCAGACTACCACCCCGCTTAAATATTCCTCCGATTGTAAATTTGATTCGGAAAAATATTTATTACTCTCGGCAATCCCCAATCTTTCTTGCCTGGTTTTCCATAATATTATATTAAGTACCTATATTATTATTATTCACAATATCTCTGTGTCGAGATATCCGTGTCTTTAACGAATTATTGGCTTTTCCATCTATTCTAAAAAGTCCCCAAATTCCGCAAATTCAATCGAACAAGTACGATTCCCTTAGCAAGCTTTTTTTATCACCCAATCGAATATAGTTTTGCCATGTGAAAGTCCGTTCATTGAGACAACAATATATAATAAGTTGCTCTGTACAATTAGTCCTTGTTGTTCATGAACTGTTGTTGTCAGTGATAATCACTATTGATCTGTCTTCACACTATTGTGTTTGATAGTTAGTTTAAACAAGACCGCTGGAATTAATTAATCGTTTGTCACATTAAATCAATAATCATTGGTGATTATAGTTTAGGCTTAAATTAAAATTGAAATGCTTGTGATTTGATTACGACCGGTTTTTCTAAGCACCTATAACATGACTAAACAATCAAGTATCACCTACTGTTCAATGAGCCCATAGTGTAAAGCTCTTTTGTTTGTTTCTAACTAGCTGACAACGGACCCAAGACAGCAAAGCACTTTTCTATTAAGTTGATAATCATAGGCTCTTTTGAATCAATTGTTATATATTTAATTTTTATTAGAGTCTACACAATTGAGAGTCCTCTGATAAATTTTGTTTTATGTATTAAGTATTATTTTCCTGCTCAAATCAAGACATTAATAACTGGCGGTCGAATTTGGTACAATTCTGATTGTTACCATGTCCTCTACTCAACCACCCGAATCACTAATGCGGTTACTTAGTGCCGTATTCGGATATCCGGGCCGTATTATTTCCCCGACCATATGCGTATTTTTCGTGACAGTCCAGTTGCGCGGTAAACCTTATCATAGCACAATATCCGGATAAATAATTCGGACCGGAATCGGATCAAAGAACAGATTTCCGAAAATTCGGATATCCGGAATTCGGACCGGATAATTTCCGGATATCGCGTTTGAACAGCCCTATCAACACCCCAACCATTCACATGCTTCCATGCCTCAACTCCATGACACTACGATTGAACTATTCACGCCCCTTGCCTAAGCGCGGCCGAAGTCTCTACATTATAGAGAATTCATCAATAAAACAATGTGAAAACCCACTTTATCTTATGAATATTAGGATTTCCTTCCTTTGTTTCATGTTTCTATGTTTTTGTTTTCATTTATTACAATTAATTCAAACTAACGCGATTGCTTTTCTCACTAGACAATTCACCGCAAGGCATTCTTCTTTGACGTTAGACTTTTTTTTCTTGATCAATTATTTGATTAAAAAGTTGTCATTAAATACAATAGAGGACACAAACGTATACTATTTATATTATGTAAGTATCGCTAAAATCATGACCTTTTTTTCATGTCTATGATAATAAGGATCATTTCTTACACTACTTGCATTATAATATTTGTTAAAACATCAAAAGACCGAATTTAACCGCTCACATTAAATCAATATATGGTCACGATCCGGTTTTCTGAAGCTCTATTACGCTTGTGGACTGTGCGCAAAAGAGGTTTTTAGGTGACGTCCTTAGTCCATAATGTAGAGTCATCCTGCGTATAAAAGATAATAGCCCAGATGGGTCGCACATCTGAATAGCGTGTTCAATTCAAATATTCCGATTTCAGCTGTTATGAGACTATATATTCAATGATATTCTAAGACTACCAATTATAGACCCAATGAAATTAGTTTGGTAAATTAAGGAAAGTTTGTTTAAATTTATGTTACCAACAATTAGTGTTTGATGCATTTTGTGGAAAATTAGAATCTTTATTTTTCACCATTAATTCCGGCAAACCATGAGAATTGGTAAACGAATTACTCACTAGTTTTGCCTCTAAAACTTGACGTGTGTAAAGTTAATCACTAATTTGTTATACTCGTATTAGTGGTCGTTTGATTGGATTTGTGATTTTGATTTTCACTTCWATTGTTTAAATGGCCATATTTGGGTTACCGAATGGWTTAGGTAAATTTTGCTACRAGTAGAATTTTYGCCTATTTGTTTGRCTACACCCTTAAATCGTACTACGTATATAAATTTACATAGTTCYCGGTATAACKAGTTRTATTCYGAGAAATTGTCATGAAAGAATATACGAGTGTATAGAATGTATATACGGAGTAGTATAAACTAGTTGTATTGTGCGAAATTGCCGTAGAAGAATGTGCAATGGCTTAGGACATACGGAGTAATTAATTTCCACAGCTTCATTTGATATCAACGCCGTTTGACCACCTAATGGACCACTCTGAGATTTTTTGGTCCATCTTGGCTTTTAAGCCTTTTTCCCCAAATGAGTCAATGATCATGGTGCATAGGAGCTACAAAGTACATTTTTGGCAAGTTTTTGGATGTTTTAGGGAGACATTTTGCTTTAGGTCGAAGTCAATAAAATTATGGTAGGTAGTATTAATATTTAATACAACAGCCACAAAATAATAGAATTTCAAAAGATTCGAGATCGAACTAGATATGAATTAATTAACCAATGCGTTAGTTCGTAGAATTGAACTCTGATAGTATTTGTGGTGTACTACGATACGGCTTGATACTATAGCGCCAATTCGAGCAAAAAATTTAAGAATCGAGCTTGCAATTTTTCCCAGGCTTAGTGCAGGACCCTTATTAAACAATACTATTCATATTTGAATCGAGGTGCAGATTTTCCAAGTGTCTTATTTGATCACAAACTTTGTCGAGGTCACTTGTAGGGCCAAAACACCCTTGGGAGTAAGGGAGGAAGGTTAAACACAAATACACTCTAAAGTTTTCACTATTAAAGTTTCATTTTTTCCTGGCATCAGAACCTAAACTCCTTACTTATCAGCTTGATCCGTCTATCATAGCACTCCAGGAGTGATATTTTCTTATTAGAATACTCTGTAAAAACAATTTTGCTTTCTGATACCTGATGTTTAACCACATCCATTGACTTGGATTTTATATTGTGATGATTTGAAATACCTGATTTGATTTGGAGTCCTGCGATTATGGAACCCTGATATAAGGGCTATCTGTATAGATCGTTGATGATCTCTTTATTGTAGATCGCTCCTGGGGTGATTATTTGATGATGTAAAATTTTGGAGATTGATCCTTTCTCAGACTGCTATAAAATAATGGCGAAGATAAAGGCAAAACAAAGTACCAGACGAAGGTCTCAATCGTGATTTTAATGTTCCAAAGAGAGATCCCTAAGTGAAAAGTCAAACAATAAAGCATGTGAAAGTTTATGGGTAATATTTGGGAGTATCTCTGTGTTCCGTTTATGCCTCATATTAATATTTTCCAATTGTTCCTTTCTTAACTGCTCTTTTTCTATCATTCTTATACTACTTGGGATATATCAATATACTCCGTAGAGAAATAAATATGATTATCATCCTGTTTATATCGGATATAAAGAGTGAGTTGTGTCAGCTTTCCGTTTCTTATGATTTTATACCGACATCATATATCTTAGTTTAGCCAATGTGGGATATATAAAGTGTGCGTAAATTGTTTCCCCTGACTAACCATTAACATACCCACTGCATCCATATTAACCAATACCACGGTAACACCATACATTATATCTTACCCTTTTCCCTCCACTTCTTATTAAAATCCCCTTTCGCGATGTGTGCCATTTTACACTTCCATGTTCATACCAATACGACCTCCTAAGAGTTTTATTGTAACTCATTTAATGACTGTATAGATACTATAGTGATTGAACTGCTTTGTTTTTATTGTAAAGATATTGTGTAATGTCATTGTAAGATCATACTTAAATATTGTGAGATTAATAACTGAAAATTTGGGTCTCGTCTATATTTTCCATAGGGTGTGTTCAAAAATAATAAAAGCTTAATACTACCATTCTTTTATTGTTATATATTTCAGTAAGAGAATTTTGCGTGGATTTGCGGATAGAATCTTAAAATAGTTAACTCTTCTTTTCCAAAAGCGAACTAGTAATAGTTAGTTAACTTTGCTGCTCTTCAATTATGTAATTCTGCAATTCCTTCTATATGACCTTTAATCATTACTTGATTATAGGGACCGTCTTGTCAATTGAATCAAGAAAACCTAAAGCACACTGTGATTGTCTCTACTATAGATATTTGGGTAATCTCTCTCT
>SNQN01000248.1:62520-178079 GCA_008642245.1 Bassia scoparia | reverse complement strand
AGCAAATTTTTCATTCTTTTGTTTTTGTTAGAGATGATCAATATATATTAGCCCGCCCCGCCCAAAAAGTGTGAGTTTTGGACAACTAAAAATATTTTCCAAATAATAATAATAGAAAGGGATTTTCTATGAAATACCCTTGAAATTTTGCGTTTTCTACAATATACACCTGCAAAAAAWTTTGTCCATGAAAGAAGTTGATTGAAATTACTGAAATAACCCTCTGATTGGGCTTTTATCCCACCCATTTTGATGGGTTTATCACTACTCTTTGATAATGAGTGTTTAGATAGATAGGTCAGAAATATTTGCATGAGTTTTTAAATCCGTTATTTATAAGTTGGATTTATTGGATTTTCTGAGTTGGTCGAAAAATAACCGCTCTCATTATTTCACAACAAAAGGTTCACTCCATGAGGGGAAAAGACAAGAGGAATATATATTGTGAAATTGCCTAAAAAACGAAGGAAGTATTTTACTTGATTGAAACCTTGCTTAAGTAACTCGAGTTGGGTTAGTGAGCAAGCCATTTTTTAGGAAGAAATCACTTCTCCAGGCCAAACTCCAAATTCGGAACTAGTTAGGATCAAATCTTCCTTGTAAGGAAAAGCGAAAAGTTCAAAATACCCTCATATGTAAAAAAAAAATTGGATTTTGAATTTTGATTTCAAGTCGAAAATAAAAATTTAAACCATGTTTGGATAACAAATTGAAAGGGAAAGGGAGAAGAGAGAAATAGTAGGAAGGGGAAGGAAGGGAAAGTGGAGGGAATGATGAGCTCTATTTTCCCTTCAAATTTCTCCAATTTTGAATGGATTGTCCTTATTAAAGAAGAAGGAAAAATGAATACCTCCTTCTTCCTCTCTTTCCCTCCCCCAACATGTTTTTTTAAATAATTAAGTCTGCTTGTCTCCCTCCTTTCCCTTCCATTTTATATTATCTAAACATAGTGTTAAAACCATTAAAGTTCAATCCTATTCGACATTCAAGATTGAACTGAAATGTAAGTTGGATCTTTCAAAATCCATTCACTCACCGTTTTTTGGATCTTTATTACATAAGTGAAGGGGGAGGATGGTGTCTGATCTCCTATTAAATGACTTAAACACCCTTAATGATTTAAAAGATTTAAATACCCTTAATTAAGAAAGTAAAGTCTTTTAATTTTTTTGTACTTTCCATACCGAGCAGTATAAAAAGTATATTAAAAAATCTTAATTATATACATTAACTAATTTAATTAGTATGAAAAAAATTCAAATAACTTACTCAACTATTTTATTCAACTCAAGTCAACTCTTAAAAACCGTTCCAAAATGGTATGGAACATCTAAAAAAACAGATGGAGTATTTTTTTAATTGAATATTTGTTTAATATGAGATAAATTTCTAAATTAAACGCACGCATCACGTGCTTATAATGCTAGTATTTAGAGAGTCAATTGCGCGAGATGAAATCATCCTAAATTCCCCAAAACAAAAAAGAAATCTCTAAAGTCAAAACTAACTGAGCTATCCCACAGTCTCGTCCGTTTACGCACCCGTGTTTCATTGCGTCATTCGACACCGAGGAGGCCCGAATAATCACAATAATAAATCCATAATAATGGAAGCACACGACGTGTCACGTGAGACGAAGGAAGCACAAAAATACAAATAGAATCCAAATTCGAAAATTAAAAGTTAGTCCACTCCCGCTGATTCTGAAACGCGAAAGCGTCGCTTCTCCCCCACATTGTTCGCCCCCTCATTTTTCGATTCCTCAAACCCTAATTCATTCGTCTTCCTTAAGAATTCTTGTTCCCAATTACTTTGTATTCGAATTCCTTCAATCCAATTTCATACACATCTACTATTCTCAATTTCGCTTTATGTTTTGATTGTTCGTTACTCTTCACTGTATTTTTCTTCGATTTTTACACAGTCAATGCTTCATTCTGCTATTTTTTTTTATTTTTATTTTTACTCGTAAAAGAATTGAATCGAGTAACAGCAGTTTTATCGAAATTTTTGTATTGTGTGAGTAAAGTGTAATTCGATTCATCAGCTGCTGAATTATGTGTTATCCTGTTGATATATTTACTTTGCAATGATGCTACATTAGGGCTTTGAGGTTGATTGGCATACTTTAATTTTAGTATTTCTGAGATTTATGGATGAATTCATAAACAACTAGCTTGATTTTCGTAATTGTAAGTGCATTCTTGCGCTATATGAGTTGTAATTCATTGCCTTTGAACTCAAATATTTACTCTTGTGCTAGAAAACGGCAACATTACTTGGTTGTTACTCAATATCGTATAATATTTCAAAAGTTTCGGACTTTTTGGGTTTGACTGTGGTTATTCATTTTATATTAAAAATTGGTGCTGACTTACTCAATTTACTCTTATATTGCATCCTTGATTCTTTGTTTAGAGAGAAAAACTTATCCAACTTACTTCGATTCTCTTCAGAGGTTGAAGATTGAAAACTGGTGCAACCAAAATGAAGACAATGGAAAATCTGACTCTAAAAGACCTTTATTGGACTTCAAGACAGTGTGGCAATTGACATTTTGCCAGCAAGTACGCATGGCGACAAGAAGATCAAAACGTGTCTTTTAAGGTATGGGTATTGAGTGCACATCATTGCACAAACTCATAGAGTCTGTGCTGGAGAAGTTGATGGAATCAAGTCTGTTGCTGTATCACCGATGAATGGACAAGCTTTGTCAAATTCTGCCAGAAATTCTAAAGTAGTTTCAAATTCTAACTAGTTAATAGTGTTGGTATAATTTGACATTATGTTTATTCGTGGTTTGGGCTTTCGGCTGGCTTTTGTTTCATGGCATTTATCCGTGACATAATGCACACCATAGCTTATATGATAATTGGAATCTTAGATATGATCTGCTGATATCTATTTTAGCCAATGGAGAGGCATCTTGATACATTTGTTGTTTAGATATGTCAAACTTTTCACTTTCTTTGTTGTTATTTCTAATGTCCTTTTTTAGTCTTTTTCTATTCGTGTGCGTTTTGGGACCTGGGATCGATTCACTCACTATTTTTTTCTCTTTTGTTTTTCGTAGTTAAATACAATAAGAGAAGCCATAGAAAATGCAGGCTTTCAAGTTGAGGGGTATCCAGAGGCAGAGCAAGAAATAGAAGTATGTCGACTGAAATTAAAGGAATGCATGCACTAGCTGCTCAGAGTCTGTTGAACGGACCCTTTCTGCAGCTGAAGGAGTGAAAAGGCTGTGGTTGGCCTTGCTCCAGGAAGCCAAGGTCCACTTTGACCCAAATGTCACAAACCCTGACCAAATATAACGAGCGGTGGAAGATGCTCGCTTTGAGGCTGATCTATTAGCCCTGGAATGATGTGAACAAATTATTAAAGCTTGATGAGTTCATTCTGTGAAGATGCCAAGACTCATCGAACTGCTCTTGACGTTAGAAATTGGTGTAAATCACATTTGATTTAGATATGGAGAGAAAAAAGGTTGCTGTAAGTCATGATTCTAATGTAACTGGTCCTACGTCTCTGTAAAATGCATCAGAGAGGCTTCTATTGGCTTAAACTTTCCTATGAGCAAGCCTTTATGTTCCTCCAAGGCAGAGAGATTTGGATGACTGAATGAATATCAGAATGTAAGGAACCAGTCTTGTGGAGTTGCCTATTTTCTGTTCCGTGTTTGTTTTCTCCATGATACTTCCAATGGCTTCCTCCTTATGGGACTGGTTAAACTACAAGATTTACAACATGCTTACTTTGGGCGATCTGCATGAGATCGTATCCTTTGTGCACCAGTGCAGTTCGTCATTGGCCGGAGGTACTTATCTTTTTGTTGTACAAGAGATGATGCATCGTGCGATGTTTTTTAACATCACCTTAAAAAATCATATTGGATTATGGTGTCTTGTCAAACACTCTTCTCAGGTTTTACTTTGGGGCATATCATGCATTGAGGCGAAAATCTGCTAATATGGATGTGCTGGTGGCTGTGGGAACAAATGCTGCTTACTTCTACTCTCTCTACATGATTATGAAAGCTTTGACTTCCAATGACTTTGAAGGAGAAGATTTCTTCGAGACAAGTGCTATGTTAATATCTTTTATCCTCCTGGGCAAGTATTTGGAGATTGTGGCGAAAGGGAAGACTTCTGATGCTTTAGCAAAGTTGTCAGAGCTTGCGCCAGAAACTGCATGCTTGGTCACTGTTGATGGCAATGGAAATGTCACCTCAGAAACAGAAATAAGTACTCAACTCATACAGCGAAATGACTTATTCAAGATTGTTCCTGGGGCAAAGGTTCCTGTTGATGGCATTGTTATTGATGGTCAAAGCTATGTAAATGAGAGRATGATTACWGGAGAAGCAAAGCCAGTTGCCAAAATATCTGGMGARAAGGTATAATAGTTTGTKGGTTCTTACTTTGTTGAGTGGTATTGTTTTGAAATTCCTCTGTGATGGCAACTTTTGCTCTCTGAKTTTATGTCTCAAATAGGTTATTGGTGGGACTGTAAATGAAAARGGCTGCATCATTGTAAAAGCTACACATGTTGGATCAGAGACTGCTCTTTCTCAYATTGTTCAACTGGTGGAGGCTGCTCAATTGACCAGAGCCCCTGTTCAGAAGTTGGCTGACCAAATCTCAAGGTTTTTTGTTCCAACTGTAAGTTCAATAGTTTCCATTTCCTTAACTTCTTTGTCCATCCATATGATGATGTTTTTCAAAAATTTCAATAAATAAACTAATAAATTACTTTGTATCATGAAGAGACCTTAAAATGTTACTACTCCTTAAATAAAACATGGAGTTTTAAATTGTCTATTAGGTGGCTAATACAATCCTCCTGCCTAGCTAGGTTGTTATCCTGTTACAAGCTCAACTTTTCCAGTGTTTTTTATTTGGCGGCAATTCAGAATATACAATCATGTGTATATATGCATTTGGATAAACATTAGTCTTATTAAAATTAACATGTATTATATTAGAATAAACTTTTTTCGGTTATAAGGTGATGATGAACAATTTGATTAACAATTTGATGATTAATGYTGAACAAATTGAAGATTGTGTGTATTTGGCATCRGGTACACTTGATTGTTGGATGTASMAATTGGTATTTCAGCATGATTATTTTGTTGTTTGTTATAGATTATTGATTTTGCATTCCAGGGATATACAAAACATTCTCTCTTGATTTAAAGCAATCTAAAATTGACTTTTGCCACTGATCAAAATCAGGTTGTTGTGGCAGCATTAATTACATGGTTAGCATGGTTTGTCACTGGAGTGATTGGTCTTTATCCAAAACATTGGGTCCCAAAAGCCATGGACAAATTTGAACTTGCTCTGCAGTTTGGAATATCTGTTGTTGTGGTTGCCTGCCCATGTGCACTTGGACTGGCTACTCCTACTGCGGTCATGGTTGCAACTGGCAAAGGTGCTTCGGGTAGGTGTGCTCATCAAAGGGTGGGAAGCACTTCAGAAGGAACAACAAGGTTCATTGGGTCGGCCACATTATTGGCGTAATTTGTTTGGATTAACCTATGCAAGTTGGACTCAACACCTAATTTTTCTCTAATACGGAGACACGGAGTATATTGTTTTATTTGATCATACTTCAATGTCTTTGTGAGACTGTAAATGAATTTCCTAATCTTGTGGAGTCATTAAATGAATACCCCAGGGATTTGTGGCAAGTAATTGCTAAAGAAAAAAAATCCCCTTAAGATGATAGTTCMYATTTTATTACAACTAGGRACTTATACTACAGCGAGGAAATGCAAGGGTCAAGTACTTCAGTCTTCAGATTTGAGAAGCTGGATACATGCTAAATWTCCTTCACCACRCACCCATACAACTATAAAACCAATGATACAAAAAGAAATTGAAGAATATATATTTTTTATTTAAAAAATAAAAAATAAACCACTTGAGCTCTTTGATATGCAGCCTCTCGGTTTTATAAAAAAAAAAATTAATACATCTTTGTTCTCCTATGTCATACGTGCAACTAGGAAGCTTTCCCATTGAGAAGTTAAAAATTTTTGTTTGTATGTTACTGAGTACGCCCAATACGAAAAYATAAAAAGCACCTCATGAACTTCTATCACTTTCAGGGACTAGATCTTCAGGCTTCAGTTGAGAGACTTTTCAACATTGCTTTACCACTTTGAGGCATTGAGCTAATTATGCTGAGGAGCTTGATACTTTGTGTTGTTTCCTCTTATGTGATTTTTTAAATTCTTTTTTTTTGGGCAGTTTAAAGCTGTGGTCTTTGACAAGACGGGAACATTGACAGTAGGGAAGCCCGTTGTTGTTAATTCCATTCTCTTTTACTGAATAATAAAAGAGGGTGTTGTTGCTATTTTTTGTTCTTTCCTTACTCTTGCTGAATTGCTAATTGCTTTGTTTTGTTTTAGTACAGTGATAAGCAATATCAGGAGAGGCGAGTTGTATAGAAATTAAGGTGCGAAAGAGTTTTATAAAGCTTCTAAGATTAGGGGAGGCACACCGATTTGCTGCAAATACCAAGATGAATCAAGAATCTTTCTCGTAGTCATGCTATCTTGATGGTAATAATATCCTTTTATCTATTCTCTTCATTCATGCAGGCTTTCTAAAGTTGTAATTTGTAATTGCCTGCTAACTAGATCACAAAATCGTGATATGCCATACTTTTATTTGCGGTTTTTGTCAGCTTTCTAATTGTCAAAAATAAAATTCTTTGCTGCATTACTGCAAGGTCTGCAGGTGTATGTGAGGAAGTTTGTCAAGAAGTGGGAATTAGCTTCACCAAGTAAGAATGGAAATAGTTCCCATGTCAAGACCCTCAAACCTCCCGTTGTGAGAATGGGCAAACTTGTGGTACTAGACCTTGCTGGTTCTGACCGTATTACCAAGTGTTGTCCATTGCTGTGTTTAATAGTGATGTGGGAACTGGTTCTATCTATCCCCTTATTGTTACAAGGGACAAAGGCGGTGATGTGGGACATCATGATTACTGCTATATAGGCATATAGCTACAGGAAAGACTAAAAGAAACAGGCATGTGAACTTTGTTGATAGGATAACTGACACAGCTGGCATAGATATGCGATCAGAGCTATCTTGAAGTGTGGGAGATCAAAATCGACATGGAATGATGTTTGTATATCCCAATGGCTCACTCAGGTAAAAGACTGGCTTCTCAATATTCTCGATGTTTTGTGAAAATTATATCACATTTATTGTTTTGTGAATATGTGTGTATTATGTTGTAGGCTTGGGGTCCAAGCAAGTAGGAGTGATGTACACATAAGTGAATCTGTCACTCATTGGTTCCTGTCATTTTCTTATGGCTGTTCCTAATTGAGTTTTAATTTTATTAATTTTTGTCCTACTTTTTATCTATTCTARCAAATTCTGTGAAACGTGCTTAGACTTTTGTGAGGATTCCACTTAATGACTGACATTATTAGACTATTATTGTTGCTTCCAAATTATTAACGCATGAGTTGAATCTTGACTTGACTAATTTCTTAAGAAGTAGGCTTGATTGGGATTTGGGACTAGGTAAATGGTTATATATTGTTAATAGGGATAGATTGTGATTGAAGGTAGAAACAAAGGCAAAGGCGAAATTGGAGGTTGTTTCGATGAGGGTTACACAACTTACAATAAATATAGAAAATTTTGAAAGTTTATAGTCTATCTTTTTATATTAGTACATTTGAACTTTAATAAGGACGCTAACCCTTTTTAGGTTGAAATAGAAGCTTCAATCTTACGTAGGAAGCTACAGTTGTACTTGTACTTTTTGAGTGTGAAAATAATACTTGCATTAGATAGAGACAATTACAACACTGTGGGATGCTAAGAGCTAGCTTAGTATTCCATTGGTCCAAGACTAGCATGAAAAGACATACCTTTCTTAATCGTAGTTCGCAAGGCTTTGGTGAGTCAACTAGGTAAATTTATTTTCAAAAAATGCTAATATGGAATCTTATTTAATCTACTGATGCATCATTTTGGCGTTGCGGTTGCATGACAGTGACGATATAACAAGTTATTTTTGATGGTTTTTAAATGTGGAGGGGATGGTTTTGGTAAGATTGGTTCTTAGCTGAACAATTTTGCTTCGTAGACAGAACATAAAAAAATCAATCCAATTCTACGCCAAAAGTATAACTGGTGAGAGGTTAATGCTGGATTATGCTCGGGATTCTAATGTGTGACTTTGTAGGAGCTGCAACTGCATCAAAAATTTATTTCATATGTATTGTAGTTTCTCAGAAGGTTCCTTTGGAATAACATTATATATAAATGAATCAAACTATCCATAGTTTTCAAGATGCTATATCCAGTCTCCTGTCTTGATTAGAATTGCAACCTGATTTGAACTGGGCATCTTGATGGGTTCACGATCATGGTCATCAGGGGTGTCGCGCATCTGAGGTTACGGGTTTAGATCATGTTCGAAGCAATGAGAGGGAGTTTCAGGTCAAGGCACACCTGATTCAGAGGGGCCTACATAATAACAGCAATGAAACCAACCCATATTTTCTGTGTTGCAGCAGCACGACCTCTGACCTCTAAACTGATGTAGGTTAGGGCAGTAGCTGCAGGCTGTCAAACAGCAGCCAGTAGCAATAGTATCGAGGGCAGCGACAACAGCTGTGCCAGGATCAGTAAACCTACAATAGCAGCTATTTGAAGGTTTCCGTGTGCTGGTGGGGTGGGGGGTGTTATGGGTTGAGATGCAAAAGAGTACCCAGTTCAAGTCGTCACAACAACAATGTCGTTGCCTCAACTTCTCACTGCTATCTCTATCTTTTCAATTTAAAATGTTCGTTTCTTTCTCTCTCTTGATTGCATTTATCCTATTCTTAAGATTACCTGATTTTTGCAATTTGTTTGATTCATGATGATATGATTTTGCTGCTGATTAGATTGTTGTTTGTTTCCTGTTTGTAAAAAAGAAAGAAGGAAAAGTCTTGCTTAAGTAATGTTGGGTGAAATGATGAATTGGGAAGGATTCAATTTTGGGTTGAATATTAAGATGATAGAGTGCCGTTTGTGATTATGGATTATTTAATTGTAAACTTGTATCGATCTTAACTATTGTTTGCCTTGATGAAGTTTTGGGTTTATTCTGATTGTTAATCTTGTATTTTAAAAATAATTGCAACGAAATTACTCTTTGATTGGTATTTTTCATGATTTGTCTCCCTAATTACTATTGTTGAGTAACATTGCTGGTAATTAAACCTTTTATTTTTTTAACAAAAAAAAAGTTACAGTCGGTTTTGAAGCTCATTGTTTAAAAGTTTGACGATATTTTGAGTCCACAGGAATTATGATTTGAAATGGGAGCTATTTTGGGGTATGGTGGTTACTACTTTCCAGATTTTGAGGCTTCCATTTTTAATTTGCTTTTTCTAAAAATAAGATTTCTTTTTTTGCCACGCAACTCAGTGTTTAATGAGCAAGATTACTTGATGTAACCTCCCTTTTATGCTTGCTCTTGATCACTATATGAGATTAGCCTCTTTTTAAGTTAATTCTAGCTTTTAGGCTCAAGAAATGTTTAATGAGTTTTGAGCACTGATCATGCTTGGTTTTTTTTGAAGCAAATTAGGTTCATGGAGCTACAACATCTGTGAGAGTAATGGCCTTTGGAATATTGGAGGATTCGATTGAGTTACAAAGTGATCAATGGTAATCTCGCCACTGTTAAAAGGCTTCAGGATTACTTCAGCCTTGTTTGATTCATGTCTTCTTTTCAACACTTGACTATTTGTTATTTTTAAATGTAGCATAAGGATTTAAAGGATTTTATTTTAATTTTTTTCTTATGAATAGTGAATCTTTAGGCATGATAAATGGCTGTTTGGTACTGAATTTTATAAATAAATAAATTGGTTTTTATCGTTTAATTGTCTTGCAATTGACTTGATTGAGTTATTTCCAATTGGGTTTTGTGTGTTCAAGATTATTTGTGTTTTAAGTTGGTTTTCATCCTTTTATGGTGTAAGATTTTCTTGTATGAAATGGATTTCAAAAAGTTTCCAAAAAAATAGTGACTCTCAGTTTTCCTTGCAAATGTTGTTGATGGTTCCAAGAAAGTTGTAGAAGTACCTTTCTCTTTTCTTTGTTCATTGCTCTAAATGTAGGATCTTTTTTATGACACTTCATTAATAATGTAAAATTATGTTAATTTGGCAGGTAATTTGAAAGGCTAAATGAGACCAAAATATGGAGCACAAGGCCAGGTTACAATCTGCTCTCTTTCTTTATAACTTCTTTTGCTAATATATATCTGAATCTATCATAAATTATACTTCTTTGTGCTAATATTCAGAATCTATCATAAAATTACTAATAGAAAACAATTAATGACAAATGGATTCATGTGTTGTTTATACATTATTATTATTTGTCATTTAATATTATTATATTAGTATATCTATATTATGTGATAGGTTGATATAATCATATATTAGTATGCTATCATATACTGTATTATATAATCATCCATATACGTGGGGTGGTCAAGGAAAAACATGTGGAGAGTAGGAGTGATAGTTTATATGGCTTCCTTGGCTACATGAAGTGAGCTAACCAATTAGCTATGCTCTTAAGTTTTTGACTTAACTTTAGATCATTTCGAGTTACAGAAGTCTAGTTGCAAGCTGATGCAAAAAAATATTGGGCTCGATAAGCGAGAATTACTCGATGTGTTTTCTGATTGATGGAGAATTGCTTCATAAAGCTTACATTTGGTATGACTTCATATGTAAATAAGACATCAGCCAAAAAACAATCATGAATTACCCAAAACTACAAGAAATAGAAACATGATACATGAGTGTGACTTTCTTTGGATCTTTGTTAATGCTGGTTGCAAATGTCATGTTTATTCTTTTAACCTTTTAGATTCTGAGTTTTATTTAATAATTATCAAGAAGTAGATTATGTTTTTATGCTTTTTCATTGTTCAATTATGAGAATTTCATATTAATTGTTGACTGATGTATATAATTTGTTTTTTTTTAAACCAGGAATTAATGAGTGCCTATATTTGCTATCTACTAATGTTGCTGCTGCAATTTCACGGCTAGGAGGTTCTTTTGCCTTTGTTAGAAAGGTAGAATTAATTCAATCTATCCCTTTATGCTCCTGATTTACTCTTCTGTTTTTAATAGAAAAGTCATTCTTTCCTTATTACTCGTAGTTTGTTTCTGTATTAATGTTCTTATTACTTGGCTTTTTATCTCATGAAATTTTTTATGGTTGACGAGTGATATCCACAAGGTATTATTGTGATTTTGCATATCATCCTAGAGTCTGCTTATGTATTTTTCTATTCATAATTTTAGTTAGGGATAATCTATTTATCAAAAATTAGTTATTCATTGTGACACAGGATCTTAATGTTTTGAACTAAGGGAGGAACACGCCTCTTCATTGGGCTATAGTCTTGTGTCCTTCGGTTTGATTTGCTATAATCTTGTGTCCATTTTGGCCTTTAGCTAACTATTATTGCAAAGGATGCAAGTAGTTTTGGGTTTTAGTATATTCCTCTTAAAGGGATTAGGAATTTCGATTCTTACTTGGAACATCTTCATATTAGGTACAAAATATTAATATTKTGGACAACCCTGTAAATTAATTTTTATCACAACTATTTTGCTAACATATGGTCAGAAGTTTGGTGGGAGATCAACTAGAGATTTCCCAGAATGTGCAGTGCTCTATATCATGAACAACCATACATGTGAGTTGTACAACCATACATGTGAGTTTCACTAGAAATTAGAAATAGAAAGTGCCCGCATCAAATCCTTTTAAGCATACATGTCATACTCTTTATCATGTAACATGGTATTTTGCATAATCTTTCATATCTAATTGTAGACTTTCGTTTTAATATACCGTCCGGGGCACAATGCAATGCGCACAGTTGGATATATGCTTTAAAGGAGAATTGATGTTCGATAGTTTTGTTTTGTTCGGYAGTTGGATGTTCAATTGAGGATCGAAGATTTGAGAATTGATGCTTACCACTCTGGTGGTTCAGGTGGTCAGTATGCTAATACTCATATTYCATCTGGGATCACAGTTGCTACTTCCTGACCGGCTTGTTAGTGTTGAGGTCAGCATTTTTAGTAATGTCGATCCCTTTTGGTATTTCCCGACCGGCTTGTTAAGATTAAACTATATATTTCATCAAAAGCCAGATTTTTGGTGCATGAGTATGAAGATTGAAGGGCATGTTGAGGTATATATATTTCATCATAAGCCAGATTCTTGGCTTAATGTTGAWKCATGCTATTTATTATAATGTTGKAATTTTGTCGTCTACAAACCTATTACTTGTGTTTCTAAGCATAATTTTGATTTTTGAGACTTACCTATGGTTGTTTCCCTGCAGGCAACTGGGGAAGACTACTCTGTTGAACCAGGAGACCTTTCCGTGCTTTGCCTGACATTGGTCTTATCAGGACTCTACTACTGGAAACCGTGTTTTTAGTGCACTGAAGGTATCATGATTATTCTTGAACACCTTTGCATTAATTATAAACCAAAGAAAACACAAATGACTATATTATATCTCTGTAGTATTATCTCTGGACAATGATTTCATATCATTGTTGCTATTATTACAGTAGTTTTGTTAAATATTTCCATGATGCTTGAAGTGAATCCATTCCTAGAACCGCTATACTCTTCAAGAAACATGCAATTTTGTCCATCATCTTACCTTAATATTGAGCTTAAAAAGAATGTCCAATGGATATTTTTTTTTAGGGAGCCCTGGATGGTTACCTTTATATCCCTCATAGTAACAAGCGATTTGCTGGGTTTAACAAGGATGAAAAGCAACTTGATGTTGATATTCACCGTAAATATATTTATGAGTGGCATGTTATTGTTACATGAAGGTGTGTGCCCAGGTTCTGGCTTGTATACTCTATATACCTATCACCAGCTTAATTCAGGTCCTTTTAGTATAATTTATTAAAAATAATAATTTAAACAATTTTGAGGATTTTTGGTTGGGATTTTGTATAATCATGAAGAAAGAGTGGTTTGGGGTTTGTGCTATGAATTCACCAAGTTGAAGGTGATTTTGCTTTTTTTGTTTTATAATTTTATCATTGAGACTGTTTATTGTTTTTTCCTGAATTGAAGTGATTATTTTTGCTTTGTGTTAGTGTTTAAGTTCAGATTAGCTCAAAGTTGTGGTGCTCAACAAGATGTTGTAGCTAGAAAAATTGCAAATTTTAATAATTTTTGGTATAGCTAATTGTAAATATGTAGCCGAATGTTTATTACTCCTTGTAAGTTTATATCAATTGTTTCTTTTGCTTTATATTGCAGATGGTATTGGCGTTGTTCAGAATGTGTCTCCGACAATGAGTATTAGGAGGAAAAATAAACAGCGAAATGATTCCATAGCATGATATAACTATTGCTGATGAATCGTGTAAGTGCTCAACATGCTGGTTATTGTTGCCCTCTTGCGGACAACATTGACAGTTCTTGATTTTTATGATTGTAAGATGATGCTTATTTGCAGGAAGAAGCCTGTTATAGTATCATTGTGGAACGAACTTGCCTCTACACTTGGACAAGAGCTACTTGATTTGGCTAATAAATCTCCTGTAGTTGCCATCAAATATGTTAAAATTGGTGATTTTCAGGGTATATTACAATGCATAGCACAGAATTTTGAATGTGTTGTGTTTGGCTACTGCAGTGCAATGTTGGATGCATATTGATCAGCTGTAGGTAGATATATAATTTGACTCGTAGAGGGTACATTGTGTGATTATTGTAGACTAGGGCGCTTGAAATTGGGAAGTGGATTTCTGTGATGAATGTGGTGATTTTCAGGACGTATGTATGCGATAATTGGAAATTTGTTGTGGTTTTACTACCAATATGAATATATKATTGTATGAATACATGATTACTTTTCGAAGRGTAAATATCTGATTCATCAATGTTAACAGAATAGGAWAAGGCAAGATGGAAATATTGAAAGTATTGGAGTTTTTTTTACCTGTCGATTTCAGAAATTTTGGCTGCCTAATTTGAGTTGAGGATTGAGATTTTGACCTGTACTTTGCTAGAATAGAATAGCTACCATTAATCTGTTATAGCTATATATGAATGGTTTCATTCAAATTTTTAATCCTTAAAAGATGGTAAATTTGTTGCCGAGGACTTATATGCATATTTTCAATTGCTCTTCGTTTTATTTGATAGTATTTTAGAATCATTCACATAATCTGAACTGTAAGTGTGTACTTTAGAGAATTCAACCAAAATTGTGGGTTTTAGGTTCTAATTTTATTCAATTTTGTTTATAATTCATTTTTCCTAAGCCGTATTTCCCTTAAAATAATTCCTTTTCTAAAAAAAAAGTATTTCGTATCTTTTCTTTGGAAATTTCCAATTTATTCGAGCTGTAAATTTCCAATTTCCAATTTATTTCCTTTCTAAAAAAAAGTATTTCGAGCTGTTAAATTTGTTTCCTTGATTTGAAATCAACATTACAACCCGCAATTGATTCTCTTTCTATGAAAAATATATGGCCATGGTTACTGCTTATGTTTGAACTGATTCTATTTATTTATTGTTTTTTTGGTAGATGATGGCCTTTTGCTGATGTTAAGACGATGATATTGTGATTTTCTATTTTTTGATTTTTAGTAATATTATGTCATAGTCTTTTTCAAAAATACAAGATTTTGATATTCTTATGCTTATGTTTTGAGTTAAACTGTTGCATCGAGGATGTTGAAGAGTTCGTGATAAAACCACAATAGAACATGAATGGGCCATAGTGGAGAGACCACTTAAAGAACGATTCCATTGTTGAGTTTGTTATAATCAGTCAGCTTGGAAAAATAACAAACGTTAGGATGATTTTGTTGTAAAACTGCCAAGAAGCTTCATGTACTAATTTTAATTTTAAAAGCATTTATGAACACTAACATTAATCCGTTGTGTATTTTGCAAATAGGCTTCTAGATGCAACCCAAATGCATAGACTAAGGGAAATAGAAATACTAATAAAATTTCTAACTATTTTTTGCACATAGTATTAATACACCGGGGCACTCTCCATATTACAATTAATGCCCGATTAGCCTCTTATTATATATTTTGAAGAAGTGCATACATTATTATGTTATCTGGAATGATGTATAATTAGTCAAATGTACACTTTAGTTTAGCACACCGTCCGGGGCACCGCGCGCATCGCGCGCGGTGCAACGGCTAGTAAAAGAAAAAGGATAACAAAAAAATTGATGATGTAGAAAGTTGAGTAAATAGTTGAATACTATCTATTACTCCGTATAATTTAAATGTAGAAGAAATATAATGATATTGCCTAATGTATCATAAATAAAAGCTTTGTTACAATATAATAATATTCAAATAATTCAATCATTTTGCATTTTTCACTAATTGAAATTTAAATAATCTATGATCAAGAAAGCACATGAACATTTGATGATTTGGGCACATCAAAATGGGAAAAGAGCGTAAATCGTAAATTTGGAATACAATATGTGAGACACATGTAAAGATGGACTTTCTCTCTCTAGTTTTTTCTTCTCTGATGATTGGGCTATTACTTTCACTACTGCTCTTTGGCATATTTGGAGAATGCGTAATAAATGTGTTTTTGAGGGCATCAAGATGCACTCCATGCCCAATTTTATGCTATGAAATTTGGCTTACAGGCTATTCGTGACACTTTTATAACTTCTGATGTTATTGTGGTTCAGGGCCTTAGCAACTACTGGACTCCTCCTCCAACTGGTGTTCTGAAGCTCAATGTTGATGCTAGATTGCTAGTTGGCTGGATTCTACTGACCCTAACTCTGGTGGGGGTGCTGTGCTCACTGCTCAGGGATTCTGAAGGGAAGTGGCTTATGGGGTTCTCTAAGAAATTTCGTTCCTTTAACAGCTTGGCTGTTGAGCTAATCACTCTCAGAGAAGGTCTCATCATGACCAAATAATTCAAAGCTTCAAGGGTTCAGGTGGAGACAGATGCCAGAAGCCTTACCATCTTGTTGGATGAGGCAGCTAACATCCAAAGACATGAGCTCTCTCCTATTACTGTGGAGGACTGGAGGTTGCTGCGCTGTTTGAGGAAAATTGGGTTGTCACTTTCAACCACATCAGATGTCCGACAAATGTAGTAGCTCATGAACTGACTCAGTATGCAAGGAGAATGACCCCTGTTAAGCGGACTCACATGGATGTCTCATGGATTGTAGCCCCTACTTATGATTATGACTAGCTTCACATTGCCAGCTTTTCTTCCAGGACTGATATTGCTTCCACTTCTGCTACGGCCTACGGGTACCCCTTAGCTGCACTTGTTGTGTTTCTTCCTTGTTTGTATTAATAGACACTCTTCTTACTTGCTTTTTTCGGTTATGTATGATGCATCATATTTTCATGTATGAACTATTATGGTTGTCTTAGTTCCATTTTTGGGTTACTTCGGAACTAAGACTTGATTAATATATGATCTTTTTCCGTAAAAAAAAAAAAAAATGGGAAAAGAGCTTGTAGTCTTGTATCTTGTTTGATTTCAATGTTTTTTTAGGGCTCTTTGGTGGACTCGTTTGAAAATTAGGTCCGTAAGATTCTTGACATGGGCATTTGGCCCAAAGTTGCATTCTGCATTGTAGTTTGGGCCAAAAAGTTTAAAAGCAATTTAGACGATTTATTTGTGCGTCCAATCTAAAAGAAATTAATACATTTATAACGTTCCCCCTCACATACGAGTTGTCCGTAAATTGACCCAGATTGTTGAGCTCATGAACAACTTACATGGGAGTGTTTGTGTTATCCCACATTGGAATAAAATGAGAGTGTTGTGGTGATAAATCACACATTGAAAGAATTCAAAAGTTGAGATCACATTATTAGGCTAAGAGACCCCCCCATTGCCATATGGTTTTGAGGTTGAACTTCCTTGATCTTGTAATGTAGACTTGCGCTCCCCATGGCGAGTGCAGCCCACATTGAAAGAATTCAAGAGTTACAATATGGGACAACACATACACTCACATTTGGATTGTTCAAGGGCTCACACTGCCTTTCACATGTGAGTTGTCCGTAAATTGGCCCAGATCGATCACACCCAACTTGAACTCTGATATCATGTTAATCGGACCATATCAACAAAAAAATTTAAATTAATAGTTTGAGGCTTAGGAATATGTTATATACTCTATCACAAAGTTATAACTTATAAGGATTGTAGCCTGTTATTGTGGACGATAGATCTTAGTGACTCTTTTTGCTACAAAATATACCTTAACATATAATCAGGCACAAAGTTTATGTCTTCAAATTGATAAATACTCATTATCAATTTGAAGGATGTGTTTATGACTAGCAGAATATGCTTCATTGATTCAATTAGCCTATTATCATTGACAAGATTATTTAACATTTTTTATTAACCAATATAAATATCTAACATAACACGGACATTACCCGTAATATAATTACATTGATTTTGGCACACATATCAACACAACGTAGCTTTACTCATGAAAGCAAAAAAGTAAAAGGGATTTTTTTTAATGTAATACTATAATAATGCAATATCAATGCAATATACAATTGGAAGAGGATTAAAACCTAACCACCTACAACTGATCATCGAATCTAGATTAGTCCAAAAAAGCTAAACCAAGTGGATATAAAAAAACGGAATATACAAAGTAATAAGTTGACATATAATTTCACAATAATAATACAAGTAATTATAATTATAATAAAAATAACAATAATATTCAGATAGATTATCGAATGTTATCATTTTGCAACCGAAGCCGTAGCTACTGCTTGGTGAATCAAGTGAAAGGCGTTTTCGACACAAGTGGTTAGCCTTTGGTGATCAATGAAGCCATTCTCGACTACTAAACCCACTCTCAGCTTGTCCACGTAACTCATCACCGTCGTAGCTAAACTCTGCAATAAGAGTATGGTGTATTAAAACACAATTTAATTTATACATGTAAACCATAAAATTTAGCATGTACTTTGTTGTTTAAAAATAAATATATGTGTTGTCGAAATCTAATAAATTAGAGGTTTATCGTCATTGATAAGGTATAAAATTTCGACAACATCGAATGAAGTTCTCATTCCTCAATTGGGCAAGTTCTCTAATAATAGGGCAAGCAAAATTATATGAAAATCCGAAATTTTAAATATAGGATCCGTTTTTTCCAGGATATTTGATCTGAAATTAAAATTCAGATCGGATATCCGATTCGAAAAGTTGGATAATGGATACTAGAGTTGGCAGTGGATCCTGGACCCGCCCCGGATCCGCGGATCCGTATCCGTTTTTACGGATATGGATCCTAAATTTTTGGACCCGACGAATCCGGGTCGGATACGGATCCTGTCCAGAAAAACGGATACGGATCCGGATCTCATAAACGGATCCGGATCCGGATCCGTTTACCCGTTTTTTAAAATACTAAATATATTTTTATTTTTAATATATATATATATATATATATATATATATATATATATATATATATATATATATATATATATATATATTAGATTTTTTAAAGTTAAAAAATGACACAAATACACTAATATCAGTAAGGCACTAAAAGGCAGTAACATTTGCAAATTGCAATATACCAGTAAAGGCAGTAACACACAAAACACAATATACCACAAATAYATTTGCATTTTTACATCTCAAAATTCAAAACATTTCAAAACATTATTTATTTTCTAAGTATTGACCCAAAAGAACAATATTTGGAAGGTTTGAATTTATTAAATATTGTTTTGGCAAATTCAAATAGGTAAAATTTTGCAATAAATCATAGGATCCGTTTTGGATCCGTTTAAGATCCGTATCCGTAAGATCCGTCGGATATGGATATGGATCCTAACAAAAAATATCCGACGGATACGGATCGGATCTGGATCCTTCACTCAAAAACGGATCTGGATCTGGATCCAGTARGATCCGGTCCAGATCCGATCCGTTGCCATCACTAATGGATACCAATTGATTGGATATCGACCTCCAAATTTTCGGATATAGCACATGCATTTCAAATATCGAATATTCAGACATTTCGGATATCAAGTATCGAATATCCAGTCCATTATCCGACTTTTGTGGAAAGCTTAATATTTTATTGTCTATTTTTATAATATTTTTTTAAAAAAATATTTTCCAAAATCGAATATGGGATATCCGCATTATCCGAGGCAAAAAATTTCGAACATTGATCAAATACAGATATCAATATTCAGATTTTCGGATATCGAATATCCGAGGCAAAAAATTTCGAACATTGATCAAATACAGATATCAATATTCAGATTTTCGGATATCGAATATCCGATTCGAAATTGAATATCCGATTCATGCTCTGGCCTACTCTAATTTAGTACTCCTTATCACATATTCGTCACAACTAGGTTAAGTTTTAACTTTTAATCACCGTCTTCTTCCAAAATAACGCTAAACCTAAGGGGAACATCAAACATGTCGTAGGATGAATAAAAGAACTCACCAAATTCATTCCGGTTGCAACAAAGTAAAAGCCTTTGATCGGGTGATTGCCAATACTCATGTGCTCAATTGGTCCAATCAAATTTGAGATCGTAAGTGATGAATTTTTCCACCCTTTTTCAACGGTTTGAGCTGCGGCCTGTAATAAATATTTTTATCAAACACGTTTTTAAATATGTTTTAGCTAAAAAAAATGTAACAAGTAAAAAAAAGACGGAATAATCCGAATAACATGTAGAGATCGGACGACCTTAAACCCTCCAAGTGTCCTTGTAAGCTTAAGAGTCCATGTTGAGAGATAGCTAGGAGCAAAACTGCTCCTTTTTTTCTTCAATGTCTTGTGAATTTTCATGACAATTTTGAGGGGATTTTTAAGATCATCTTCCCTTAGATTTGGAATTGATAGTGTGGTCATTGAAAACTTATTTCCCCATGATTTTGTTTTGCGCATGTCTTCTGGAGTTGTATATCTCTTGTTACTCCTAACGTTGATCGCGATTGATGCTGTCATCCGCTTCTTCTCTTGTTTTCCTTGTTCTGTTTCTCGGATGTATAGTTGAGTTGCAATCGCAATTATACCAACAATTACGTCATTCACAGTCTGCAATAATAAAATCGAAACGATGAATTCTTTTTATCAAGAGTGTAATTTATCACGAGAATGGTCCGTTTACACTAACCGAAAAAAATAGAACAAAACTGAAAATAAGAGTAAACATAACATAAATATGGAAAATATTTTTTTTTCATTGTTTCCTAATTGATAGATAGTCATGGATCTCAACAATGAGCTTAATTAACCTAATGGCAGAGTCTTATATGCATCGGATGAACGGATACACAATAAAGTTATCACTATATTGATGTAAAGTGAATAATGGGTAATTATATAAACAAAAAGGTTACTATATGCTTGATGCACCATAAATTAATCGTGTATCTGATATATACAATAACTTTTCTAAGCTAATAATAGTCGTCTTACCACTTTAAGAGCTGACTTGATCCTCTTGACGTCGCTAAGAGATAAATGGACGGAACAAACTCTAGTAGAACATGGAAGAACCGTGTTGGTTTTTCCGGATCGAATCGGGGTGCGATCATCTTCAAACAAGACCACCCTAAGAGTTTGCCCGAAATCATACAAGGAATAAAAGAAGGAAGATAAAAATTTGGGTGCAATGTTGAAAGCTCTTATCATAGTAGTCTTTTTTGAAGTTTTAGTAGTAATACTAGTAGCACTAGTAGTGGAAGGAAAAGTGAGAGGCAATGTAGGATCATCAGCTCTTTTAAAACAAGTGAAGACAATTCCCATGAGAGATGCACCATCACCAACTGCATGATGGATTTTAATTATCAAAGTTGAAGTTGCATTTTTTGTAGGGTAGTTGAATATGTGAGCTTCCCACAGAGGTTTGTTCTCTTCAAATTCCGATGTAGCTATTTTTGACATGTAATCGTCTAAATGCTCACTATATTTTTCTAGCGTTAGACCTTCAGGCAAAATCAATGTCTTAATATGGTCTTCTACGTTCAATTTCACTTTCTTCCACATTTTTCTCCCCTTCTTGTCTTCAATCTGCTCACAAGTGATGCAAGTAAAAAAATCGATTATGTTGTCATTTAAATCAACATCATTCGTGTTTAATTTACGATGGCTAATTAAGCTTATAGAGTGAAAGCATAACATTAATTACCGGGATGCACGAAAATCGAGGATGACTATCAAGGAAGGCACCACTGAACCAAGCATTCATTTCTGAAGAATTAATGGGGTTTTCCAATTCAAAAATAGATAATACATAAAGTTTAGCAACCTCACTCAAGAAGTATTCAGAGTTAGGACTTGCTGGCTCTAACTTCTGCTCTACTTCAAAGCTCTTTTCTACTTCCATTGTGTAATTCTTAATTTGTTGAATTGGTCTTTGAGTTGATGAATAATAATGAATGTATTTTTTTTTTGAGATGCTAATAAGGAATGTAATTGCGTGTGATTTCAATTACCTAATAAATCAACAACATTTGCACATATTTATACATTCAGATTGGAAGGAAAATTCTTCGGTGGTCTTTAAGTTAAAAGAAAAATAAAAAGTAATTTAACATAGAATAAAATTATGGAAATTTTATTCAAAACTACCAACATTTTGACCGACTTTGCGAGAAACTACATACTTCTCGTTTTTTTGTCTGACACTGACTTTATTTTTCCAACGTTGACTTCATTTTTCCGTTTTCCCGATGTTGACCCATACTTTTTTTTCCTCTAAAGCCTAAACTCATTTCGAGGCACAAATTTGTGTACAAGAGGAATTAGTAATTGTAATTTTCATCCAATCAATAGTAAAAGTTCCTTTGTTATATATGCATATTTGCGTTTATTGGCAACATTTTTCATTTCTAGACGTTGTATACACACATCCCAATAATTTGAAACCCATTTGAGACAACTAGGCCAAGCTGAATTAGGTTGTTGCGCATATTCATTTAAGTTAGGGATATCAAGAATTATGCATGTACGTGTAAACTTAGGTTACTTCTCATTATTCGTGTACAAATTAAATGCAACAATACATGCCCTTTTTCATTGTTTTAGTTGTAGTTTTCGAATTTAAATTGATATGTTGGGTCTTAATTAGATGATTTGAAGTTTACCTATAATAATTTATGAGACACAAACTTATTAATTATATAATCCACAAAAATTAGAGAAATTAATAAATGTAGAACAAATGTCAACAAATTAACATTAGAATTATTTCATAATTATCAAATTTGTACTACGTACTCTAAGAACCACTCGATAGTTATAAGCTACTTTAAGTCATTACATAGACTTGTAGTACTACAGGAAAATGATATCTAAGATATGACAACATATGAGATCAAACCATGTATAGCAGCATTGCTCTTTGTGAGCTTCCTCGTACACAAAAGGATAAATAAGAACGAGAAATTTCCTTAGGTACCCCGATCTTAAGGCAGGTTAGGCGAAATAGCTAGCCGGACAATTAGCTAGCCTAAATGTTTTATGGTGTAGAATTTATAGAAGCTGTGGCTGCTTGGAGAATCAAGTGGTACGCCTTTTCGACACAAGTGATTAATCGTCGATGATCAATGAAGTCGTTCTCAACTACCAAACCAACTCGGAGCTCTTCCATGTAGCTCATCACTGATACTGTCAAACTCTGCCATAACACCAGCAACAACAACAACCAATCCTAATCAATTTCGACATAATGTATGCATATATATTATGAACGAAATTCGATTTCATAAATCATAATAAATGAATTGAAGAACGAAACTGACCAAGTTCAGTCCGGTTGGAACGAAGTAAAAGCCTTTGATTGGGTGGTTGCCTATGCTCATGTGCTCAACTGGTCCTATCAAATTTGTAATCATAAACGATGAATTTTTCCACCCTTTCTCAAAGGCCTCAACTGCTACCTGCATCACGTCCAAAACATTGTTTATTAAGTCTATCGATCAGACAAAAAAAACAAAGTTTAAGTTGCACTTGAGGCCTAGTTATTTTAAAAACTTGTGTACGTTAAACTGATGTTGATGACTCTGATACCATGTTAAACGTGCAAATCAACCAAAAGCAAAAAACTATATAATTAAACAAACCTGAAAGCCTCCGATTAACCTTACGGCGTCAAGGGTCCATGCGGTAAGATAGATGGCGGCGACATTGGTCCTCTTTCTCTTCATACTCTGATGAGCTTTCATGATGAATTTAAGGGGATCTCGAAGATCGTCCTCCTCTAAATTAGGGAGTGATAGTTCAATCATTGAGATCTTATTCCCCCATGTATTTCCTTTGCGCATCTCTTCTGGACTTGCGTATTTCTTCATACTCCTTAAATTCACAACTATTGATGCTGTCATTCGGTTGTTCTTTAGCCTCCCTTGGTCCATTTCTTGGATATACAATCGTGTTGCGAATGACATTATCGCAATAATAACATCATTAACAGTCTGTGTATGTTACAACAAAGGAAAACAATGTTAGTTATACATGCAAACATAATGTTCATATACTGACAATACTGTATAGTACTGTTGCAACAAAGGAATATTTTACGTGACATATAATAAATTACTCGTGTATTAAGTCTTATTGCGTACCACTTTGAGAATTGACTTAATCTTCTTGACACCGTTGAGAGGTAAAGCGACCGAGCAAACTCTGGACGACGAGGGAAGAGCCATGTTGGTGTTTCCGGACCGGATTGGCGTACGATCATCTTCAACCAACACAACCTTTACAGTTTGTACGTAATCGTACACGGTGTGAATTAAAGAAGTTAAAAATCTAGGCACAATGTTGAAGGTTTTCAACAAAGTAGTCTTGAAATTATTTGAAGCATTATTAGTGATAGCAGTACTTGTAGTTGAAGGGAGAGTGAGAGGCAATGAGGGATCACTGACTCTCTTAAAGCAAGTGAATACAATTCCCATAAGAGAGGCACCATCACCAACTGCGTGATGAAATTTCACAATTAGGGTTGAAGTTGCATTATTGTTTGTTGGGTAATTGAATTCGTGAACTTCCCACAACGGTTTGCTTTGGTCCAATTCCAACGTAGCGATTTTCGACATGTATTCAGATAAAAGCTCGCTGTACTTTTCCGGTGTTAGATTTTCCGTTAGAACTGGAGCCTTAATATGATCTTTTACGTTCACTTCCACTTTCTTCCATAGTTTTCTCCCCTTCTTGTCTTCAATCTGCTCATTTACGTAAAAAATTCAACATATAACATGTGTTAGATGCCTTTCATGCTCCATAATGTTGCAAAAGCTAAAAATTTATAATTCACAATCGACTATTACTTTCACAAGTAATAGGTCAAGTTGTTAATTTTGATTTTTGAATACTTTTGTAAGTAGAGTATTTAAATTGCAACTAATATCAAATAGGAAATTTTGTGAATAACCCCCACAACTTTTCCAGTTTTTGTTAATAATCCCCACAACTTTTTTTTTTAATAACCCCCACAACTTTGGCCTCGTTATTGAAATCACCCTCATTTGAACGTGAAATTTCCAACTTATATTCTAACAAACTCCGTTCAAATGGAGGTGATTTCAATAATTAGGCCAAAGTTGTGGGGGTTATTTACAAAAAAAAAAAAAAAAGTTGTGGGGATTATTAACAAAAACTGAAAAAGTTATGAGGGTTATTCACAAAATTTCCTATCAAATATCATATTTTAATACGCATTCACTATTATACTTAACTCCATCCTCAAAATAAACTTGAGATTATTGAATATCTTATCATGAAACGAGTCCAAAAAGTTAGATACCCGACTTGAATTGGTCAATCCGGGTACAAGTACCCGGTTATGCTGACTAGAGTTCAATGTAGACTACAGAGTAGATAGATAATACGAAGTAACTACTTCGTACATTACAGTATATAATAAGTACTCCGTTAACCCATTACTAACGTCAGTCCATTACAGTTCACATTCAATGTTTTTTTTTTTATGCACATGAGCCACAATGACGGGTAATATTTACGATAGGAAGGAGGGAATATGAGGATTCGAACCCACCTTTGATCCTTGAAGTCAAGCTCATATTCAATGTGAAGGTGCATTAATAAGTAATTATACACCATGGTGTATAATCTATTTATTGTATGGAGTACGCATTTTAATAACAATCGGTCAACACGACAGTAACAAATACTATTGAATACGAGTATTAATGAACTGTTTTCTTTATTATATTAAAAATTACAAATTTATTTATCATCTAACTAAAATTAATTGACATATAAAAAGATTAATAAAAACATGTATGGACTCCTTTTTTAAAAAAAAAATGACAAAAGCTAATAAACTTCTAATAATTGACGTTGGACGTGCATTGATTTTGACATACATTAATTTTGACATACATTGTAAGATGTTCAACATTTAAGAAAATCTTTAAACCTTAAGTAACAATTCGTGGCGCTCATTAACAATATAGCTTATAAAATATTTCTTTCTTGTAACTACGAATAACGGTAATTCGAAACAGATAAAATATACATCTATTGCCATTGGATCATAAGATTCATAACATATGAGGTCGTTGTTGCAGCTTTGAATTTTGAATAATTATTACTTAATACCTTTTTTTACTTGCAACTTTTGTTTTGGTACATTTTTCAAGGAAGAGTTTTTGGTGTGTAAACGAGTAAATTGGATAAAATAATTTTAGACTAGTAAGATATAATCCCATTGTTATTTGTGTTAAAAATTATTTTACTTTATGTGCTCGTTTGCACCCTTAAATCTATTCTTTAAACGGCGAGCGAAAAAGAAAATTTCGAGTAAAAAATAACGAAAGATGTATCTCTATCTCTTTGATTGCACAATCCGGATCGGGGCAGACAGGTGTCCGCCTAGGGCTCAAAAATTCAAGTTACAAGTCTTTTTTAAAACAAAATAAAATATCCATCCTAAACAGATACTCAGTACTTCGTAGTAGGGTTATCAAAATTAAAGTGGCTTGCTCTTGCCACGGCTTCCGCAAAAATTTTGGATATTTTAATTGAAAATTTCGTAAACAAAAGTACTATTAATGGATAATTATAATCATTAGTTCATTACTATGTATGTACTTCCTTTGTTACTTATTTAATTTAGATTTTATTATGTACTCCTTATTTTAATTTGGTTCTGTTACTTAATGTTATTAATTTCACATTATCCTTGCAAAAGATATAATTAGAGACGTATAACTATTATTATAAGCATAATAAGATAACGAGCATTCGAACAACAGTGATAATGTCAAATTGAACAATATTGCTCCATGCCTGCATAGGCATAAGGAAGTAATAAAGGCACTCCTTGCATGTGAGAGCACACTTTTTGTAGTACGTATAACTTTTTACGTGCAAAATAAAGGAAAGCTTTATTTATATGCATGTGCACAAGAAAATGTTGAAAGATAAATGTAGCAGAGATAATATGTTGTTGTGCGGAGATAAAAAGAAATTGCGTGGAAATAACTCCACGCAAAACAATAACGATAGTGCAAATGTAAAAAGAAGAATTGAAGCATCTTTATCGTTTCCCTGTAGATGAAATAAGAGAGTATTACGTACCGGGATGCAAGAAAAGCGAGGATGACTCTTGAGAAAGACACCGTTGAAGAAATCATAAATGTGTGACGAGTTAATGGGGATCTCGAGTTCGAAAACGCAGAGAATGTAGAGTTTAGCAACCTCACTCAAGAAATACTGCGACGTAGGACTTGCTGGTTCAAACTTCTCCTCTAACTCAATGGTTTCTTCTACTTTGATTTTCGTATTCACCCTCATCAAACTCTTTTCCATTGTTTAATTTTATGCTGCTTGAATAATATTTATTTTGTAAGTTTTTTTTATTACAATTTCAATTCACGATATGATGATTTGATGAAATATAGTTGTTGTTGTGTATGTATATTTATACACACAATAGTAATCCCAATTCCCAAACGTGTCAGAAATACTGATGAAGATATAAATATGAATTTAAGTAATAATACAATGTCATCCACATACATAGATCAGACTAGTGAACGTACTTGTTCATCGTCTTTATTCGTGTATTATTAGTTATTACTGCATGTACTCCTCCTCTGTTATCTGACATATCTGGTATATGCCTTTAATTGTGTATCTATTCTATTCCATGCTTTATTTTCAAACTTATATTCAAGAAATGGAGATTGGTTGTTTTTTGCTTAGCTTATTCAATTCGGCAACATAACAATTAGAGGTGATCATGGGTAGGGTTCGGGTTGGGTCAGGTCAGGCCAGGTTTGACATGTGGAATTAGGCCCTTTAATCGGGTCGGGTCGGACTTGGAATCGGGTCTAATATTGTTGTCCAAAGTCCGAAAATTTTGATGGGGTTTTCGGGCTTTTTCGGGCCGAGTCTAAAATATTAACTAAAATGCACAAAAAGTAAATGACCAAAGCCCACCAAAGTTTCGGGAAAATCGGGCCGGGCCGAGCCGTTCGGACCGAAAAATCTTGTCCAAAGCCCACTAAATTTTCGGGTCGGGTCGGGCCGGGCTTGTTTGATCACCTCTAATAACAATCAATAATTCATGTCAAGCGATCATAATTCCAGCAATTTCGTACAAAAATAGGGCAAAAATTCAAGTGCAATACACAATAACATCACAAAAATGTACAGAACAATTTCAAACGAAAAAGGAAGACAAATTCAAAACAATTAATAAATGGACAACTAACCTGTGTACTGGGTTTTCAATTGCCTTCAAGTAGCAAGAAGAAGCTTGTAATCACGAACGCAAATAGCATGCAAAGAGTGTTGTATAGCAGAGTAAGGCAGACGAACAGTTTTGAAGGAACAAACAAATTGAAGGAAAAAGTGGGTGACTGATTAATAGGTTTTTTTAACTTTAATTAGGAAATTACAATTTCAACCCTCCTAAAATACCATTTAACTCCCCACTAACACATAGTTAACGACACATTAAATTAGATGTTACTGTTTGAATTAATCCCTAATCACAATGGTATAAGTTGGATTTTAAAAAATTTAATGGTATCAAATGGACTCAGCGAAAACTTGATGGTACAGAATGGAATTTCCCTATTTTTTTTTCAAAATTCATTAAGGGCATAAAAGACTTTTAAGAGGGGGAACACCATCTTCCTCCCCCTTCCCTTATATAATAGAGACTAGCCTTTTATGCACGCGAGGCGTGCGATTTTTTTCTGACATACAAATAATTGTTCTAGAAATTTTGACCTTCTAGCCTTTTTTGTCGAATAATTTTTTTGACATTTTTTCTAATTGAAGAAAAATAATAGGGAGCTTTTCACTTTCTCTTATTTATTTTGACCGTATTTCATTGCAATGTTTGTGTTCTTAAGCATATTAATTTTGTTAGTATTTTTTAAACAATTTAAAAAATTCATTGCTATTCATTGTTTTCTTGAAATTTGTTAAAATTTGTTGATTTTTCAGGAATAAAATATGCCAACAAATTTTTCTAACAATGTTCTTTAAAATTTCTTAACTAAATTTTAACTTTATTGTTTTTATTGCATATTAATTTTGTTGATTCTTGTTTGAAATTATTCTGAAAATAATTGTGAGTCATTTAAGTTCATGAAATTTAATGCATAATGTAATAAACATGCCTTGAGTAAAAATTAGAGGTCATTTAACTTCATGAAATTTTCCTTGTTGAATTGCTATGCAAAGATGTCGCAATGGAGTCCTATGCAAAGATGTTGCAATGGAGTGTGACAATCGGAGATGTGTAATTTTCTCAATTTGAGTTTGTAATTGGATGTGAGATTTTTGCGTAATGGTTGTCGGTGTTGCAATTTTTTTGAATGTGCAATTTGAATTGTGTACGAGTAGTAGGATTAGAATTATTGTGCAACTTATTTTAAGCAATTTTTGTGCTTAATATGTAATTTCTTAGATATGTGTAATAATATTTCCTTGATTGTCGTAGTTACTTGAATTTTTAGTTGTTGATTTTTTTAGACATTTATTTTGAATTTTCGTAAAATATCATGTATTGATTTTGAAACAAAGGAGGAGATAGCGTGATAATTTTAGCGGACCTCGCCTCCCTTGTATAATAGATTGTTTTGCACGCGATGCTGCTTTGTTATTTAAATTTTCAAAAATGCTTAAAATGAATTTAAGTTATGATATTTAGCATTTTTTCAAATTTTGATATTTGATTAATCTTTCTATTTCTTCGCTACGGAGTAATTAATTAGCTCATTATTTACAAAAAAAAAAAATATTAGTAACTTACTTTTATTGTTTTGCATGCGATACATGCTTTGTTACGAAATTTCAAAAAGCTGAAAATAAAATTTTCGAGTTAAGAAATATTTTAGCATTTTTTTCAAGTTTTTAATTTGATTAATCTTTCTATTTTTTTGTTAATTAATTAGCTCATTTATTTAAAAAAATTAAATTATTACTCGTAGTAACTTACTTTATGTAAGTGGTGTTTTGAATTTTTAGGTGGATATCACCTTTTTTTTCCATATTTAGAATGGGTCAAGTATTTGGTCAATTTTAGTATTAATTGACATGAATTATACAATAATTTATACATATAATTTTAATTTGGTTTTTTAATGAAAAATTTATGCATATACCTTATTACCCTTCATTAAGGGTAATTATGTATTTTGAGAGGGGGGACACCATCTTCCTCCCCCCTTCTCTTATATAATAGAGATATGTGTGTGTAAAGTAGATCGAATGAAATTAATGTAATGTACAATATAATTGATCTAATAAATAAGAGTTATTTCAAATATACTTTGTATTGATGATAAGAAATAATTCAAATAACAAGTTAATAACCATGTAATATTTGCAAAGGCAAGTAAGTTTATTTTAACTTGTAAGGGCATATTTACTTCAGATTTTCAGTTCAGTAGTTCAATTATGTTCCTAATCTTCTTTCCTTATAAATAATTCATTTCAGTTCAATTCAATTTTAATCAGTTTTGTTTAATTATTTTCGATCAGTTAATGTAAATAATCACTGAGTAACAACAAAATTAATACGTGGATATTAGAGATGGTGAACAAATTAAAGGATAGATACTTCCTCCATATCAAAATAATGGCAATGATTAGACATTTTTTCTTTTTACTTTATGTTAAATCGTTGCCATTATTTTGATACGGAAGAAGTAATAAAACTAACAAAAGAAACTTAAGGGGATGAATCGTGAATGGGTGATGTAGAGAAAGAACAGAATGTGTGAAGATTGTTAGTATGACCGTATAAAGCAAACACTATTCATTATTCAGGGAGTTCTTGTACGGATCATATTCACAATAAATTTATGGTGTACCAAGTATATAGTAATTAATCATTTGTCTATATGGTTACTCATTATTACTTTACATTAATGTAGTGATAAATCATAACAGTTACTATATTGATCAAAAGAATTACCATATTGAACAAATGAGTCACTTTAATCTGATACGCAATAATTTTATTGTGCATCCGATGCACCTAAGACCTTGTCTTCATTATTTCGTTTTCTTAAAAAAATAGGGAAGTTATCGACTATGGGCCGGAAAACTTGGCTGGTTTGATCAGCTAGTGACTGTTAGCTAAAACCTTTGGCTGGTTCATGTATAAACTGTAAACATGTTTGATATTTAGCTGTTAGCTTCTAACTGCTATGATAAAAAAAATGACTATATACGACATTAGTATTTTCAATTAACTTATTTATTTTTATTTTTGAAGGTCTTATTGTAATTTTATAAAGGATTATGTTATATGTAGCCTTGAGCGAGGGCTACATATAAGAATCCAAAAATGGAAAAAATATCAATTAAATCATCATTTATTATGTCAATTAATATTACAATTTCATCTTAAATTCATAAATTTTTTCCATTTTAGGTAACATATTTGATGCTTATAATTTTTCCCTTAGGACTACATATAACTTTTCTCTTTTATAAATGATCAACCACCATCTTCTAGACACAAGCTATTCCAAGTAGCTTGTGGCTTTTGGCCGGAACGCTAGCTTAAAAGTTAGATAGCAAGCTGATAATCAAACAATTTTTTTTTTTGCCGTTAAACCAAATTGACAAGCTACCAGCTACAAGCTAGGTGACATACTGGTAGCCAAACAACCCCATAATACAAAAATATTCATGAGTTCCACGTTGCATATTACATAGTTTTCATTGTGGAGCCAATTCGCCACCAGATAGTTCTATGTGGTTCTCGATTGATCGGAATACTTAATGAAATTGCATATACACGTCGCACTTCACTACTCCTCAGAATTAGAGTACAACCGATCTTAATTAGAATTAGTATACAACCACGTCATATTTTTGTAAGTTAAGTAAATACAAATGAACAAGACAAAGTATTAGGTACATCGGATGCACAATAAATTTATTGTGCATCAGATTATAGTGACCTTTTTAGTTAATATAGTAACTCTTTTTATCAATATATTGACCCTTATTTTTTATCATTATATTGATGTAAAGTGAAATGGGTTACTATATTGATATAAAGGGTCACTATATTGATATAAAGAGTCACTGTATGTTTGATGCACGATAAATTTATTGTACATCTGATGCATACAATACCTTCTGAATGAAGAAATTTCTAGAAATGAACAAAAAATAAATGTCATTGCTCTAACTAAATTTGTCGTCAATTATGGGGGTGATGATCTGATGATTGATGATAGATAATACTCCGTACATCAATTAAGAGTGTATAAGACCTAATTAATTTAAGCGAAGTTATTAGATTGACGTTCGTTTAAAAAAAATAGATGTTGTCAATTGAGTTACGACTTATTTATTATAAATTGTGGGTGATATGAGTCAATTATTATTTGAAAAATGTTAAATATCAGGACTAGAAGCTAAAATCTCTATTATATAAGTCAAGGGAAGAGCAATGGTGTCCCCCTTGGAATATACTTTTTTACCCTTCATAAAAATATAAATTTGCTTGAAATATTTTTAATGCCTTCCTATTTTACAATTATGTGTAATAAAGAAACTTCAATACAATTATGCATAAATAGGGAAATTTATGTTTAAATCACATAACTAATTTAAACAATTTTGAGTCAATTTTTTATGCAAAATTTTTCAATCAATTATAAACCGAAAAATTGCATAAATTTTTTCTACCTAAACATTAAATTTCAATAGCAATCACTTTGGAACTAGATCTCATAATTCTCATCTATATATAAGTTAGAGGCAGTGTATATTATTAACTAATTATATATCATAACATTAGATTAAAAAATTTATCACGGCACGCATCGCGTGCATAAAAAGCTAGTAGTAATATATACGAAGTATTAGTTGTTCCAAATCAATCTAAAAATAATTTTATTAACTTTTATTTATTTATTTATTTACTTACTTACTCTAACATTAATGAATTATTTCTTTCTAAATTAAACATTTATTACTTATTTACCCAAAATTACTCTTTCCTAAAAAAATTCATTCACACATTTACTCTTTTACCTAAATTACTCAATTATTTTACTATCTAATTTAACTATTTATTTCACTCAATCAACTCTTAAACATCATGCCAAATGGTATGCAACATCTAAAAAAACAAAGGGAGTATTTGATAAAATCTAACATTATTTATTACATTGATTTAAGTGTAGTTTTGTCATAAATTCAAAAATCCTTAATTATGTTTTATATTCTAAATAACCTTAATTAAGAGTTACATATAACATTGTCTTATCTATTTGTGTAAATTTTTAAAATTTTGAGTAGCTTTTTAAGATTTTGGTCATATCATATATGTATTATCTCATCTGATCTTTTGGGTGATGTGCAATCTCTTTTGTTCGTGTCATATCTTGCTTTTGTTCAAATGAAGAAATATATATATATATATATATATATATATATATATATATATATATATATATATATATATAAAACAAGTGCAATATGAAATGAGTAAGATATATTTCTAGATACATTCGAGTATATTTCAACAATATCCTTTCATTTATACATTCCATGACCCAAAGGTACCAACATCACAACATCAATAATAACTAATTAACTAGTGTAAAATCTAAGCTAAAAGCTAAGGTAGGTCACATTTTAAACATTTTATCATCAAGTTGTATACAAACACTTAATACTTTGTCCCTCTTTAATTTATCACCAAATAAATTTTGTAGACCCCTTTTTTAAAAAAATTAAAAAAAAAAATGTGTCACAAGTAGTGATTGTATGCATAACTTTTTGTGTATAAAATGGCAATTTCGGTTGCTATTTTGGGCAGTTGACAAGAAAGTTATCAACCAACTTAAAATAATGGAAACCAAGTTGAGAGTGAGCACCAAAGCTAGAGCACAAAAGAGTAGTCGTGACGAAGAAGTTATGCCAGTTAGTCCTACAACAGAAGTCTTTCTTAACGAGAGTGTTACGGTTTTCACTCTTTGTGTTTTTGAGTCTGAGCTCCCCGTTGATGCCTCGCGCATCTATGATTTCATCAACAATGACCTCCTCCATGTTCATCCCCGATTATCTTCCATCGCGGTATTTATCACTAATCTCTATATCATTTTCTTGATTGTGGTTAACACGCGGTGGTTTTTAACAACCGTACCTTTCAGTGCTCGAGTTATATGTATTTAATTGAAATTAATGTTCAGTTAATGTTATTTATATCAACTTGTAGCGTTCAATATTTTCTTTTTCTCGTTATTAATGAATTGAATGATTATAATGAAAAGATCCTACAAAAAAAAAATTTGATCAAATGGCAATTAACATGTGTCTCGACTTTTATTAAACCTATTTTTTTGACTAGTTATTGATGACAAGAACAATTATCGTCCATATGTAAACATTAATACTCTGTGTTAACCAGACCTTCTCAACCAAAAGTTTAAACTAATGGTTGAGTTCCAGGAAAATAATATATATTCTATCACTTTGTATAAATATCAATTCAGAGTTTTTAATGGTTATCTATCTATTGTAGGTGGGCATGCATTCCTAATTAATAGTAGGTGCGTTCAAAAATATCCGATACTGATCCGATCCGTGATCCAATCGATCTGAAAAATCGGATATTTGATCCAATTTTTAGGGTTTCGGATATTTCGGATCAGATATCCGAAAATTTTCAATCCGATTTTTTTGCACTTTCGATATCTGAAATATCCGGTTTACATTAAATAATAAAATAATATGGAAAAATAAAAGGAAAATAGGTAAAAATATGTATTTGATCCACGATCCGATCCGAAACTTCGGATATCCGATCCGAAACTTCAAATATCCAATCCGAAATTTTYCCCGAATATCGGATCGAATTCGGATCGGGAAGTTGATGGTTGGGTATTTAAGATCGGATATCCGAAACTTTATAGATTGAATTTGGATCGAAATTTTAGGATTGTATCATATTATCCGCTTTGAACACCCCTAATAGGACATCGCAATGTAATCTCAAAGCCTAAACTTATCTTTAAACTATAAAGAATTTGTAATTAAACATACATTCACATACCAAAAAAAAATCGATCGATCAAACTAGGGCAAATAATATAATTAGTTAATTTACATGGCTTAGTGTTTTGAATATCTAGAATTATCACTTTTGATTCAGGTAATCGACCTCACTTATTATGGTTCACTATGACTTTGATTGATTGATTGATTGTTTTGCTGGACATGGCTCGGTACGTATTACGGTTATTTTAACATATACGCAGGTTGAAGACAAAAGGGGAAACAAAAGGTGGAAGAGAGTAGAAGTTAATGCTGAAGATCATGTTAAAATCCCAGTTTTTGAAGAAGGATTATCAGCAGAAGATTATAGCAACCACTTTGATGAATACATATCGATATTAGCTACATCTCAAATGGCACGTGACAAACCATTATGGGAAGCTCACTTGTTCACTTACCCTACAAAAAATAATTCTGGTACTATAATCTTTAAGTTTCATCATGCAACTGCTGATGGTATTTCTCTTATGAGCATTGTCTACTCTTGCCTTAAGAGAGTTGATGATCCTACGATTCCGCTTTCGTTCCCGATTAATTCTTCTAAGAACATTGCAATTTCATCGAGGGATGATGAGAAGCCAAATGATCATAATTTGTTCCAAAGTGTGATCAAAGGTTTCAAGGTTGTGCCCAATTTTGTGGCTTCTGTGTACAACTCTTTTTGTGATTTTGGACAAGGTGTTAGGTTATTATACTCGGAAGATGACCGGACTCCGATTCGGTCCGGAAATGCCAAGCTCCGCCATCCTCTTTACAAAATATGTAAAGCCACTTTTTCTCTTAACGATGTCAAAACAATCAAGAACGTTCTTGGAGTGGTAAGATCAGACCTCTTTATGCTATATATCTCGATTTTTAAGTAATATATATTCTTACCATCGTCCATCTCATATCACATATGTCCTATTTTTTTTTTTTTTTTTATTTCTTTCGATCTTTATCCTTTTGTTAAAACTTGTGCAAAGTTATTTGAATGCAACGAACTAATAAAAAACAATAAAAAGTATATAGACATGGAATTGATCGAGAACGATTGTCCTATGTGGCTATGTCACTTATCACTCACTCATTTAATTTCATTTTAAAAGACGACACAATACCTCATTATTAACCATGCAATATAAGTTTTAAATAAGACGTGAACCATTTTTAATAGACGAGAAATGCTCTAACCTAATGTCATTTATTGATCGTACGGTTTAACATTCAAATAACAATACTAAGGTACCTAAAGGAGCGCGTGTGCTCTAGCTAGTTGTTTGTTTCCGTTTGGTTGTAACCTGTTTGTATCAAAAAAAAAAAAAAAAATAACAATACTAATGCATGTGCCAATTTAAGAAAATAAATTATAGATGATTAATATTTTGTCCTATAAAAATCTTAAACTCAATTTTTGTTATCATTTACAGTACTACAAGTATAATAAACTGCCGCTCTCAATCTTCCACATATGTAAAATTTATGACTATTGTTTAATAGATTGATTAGATACAACAATTTTTATTTTTTATTTTTTTTTTGTGGCCAAGAATAATTTTTGTAAACTTAAAATTTCGGTTGAAATGATCCATTAATAAACCCCACGTACTATTATCGGAACATGATAGAAGTACGTACGGTTATCGATCACTAAAAACAGCTAATATGATTTGAATTGGATAAACAGACTGTGAATGATGTTGTGGTTGGCATGCTCATACTGGGAGTTCGATCATACATGCGAGAAATGCACCACGGTGCAATTAAGAAGACGCGATCCACGGCATTCATAACTGTTAACATTAGGAAGGACAAAGGCTATGCACTCCCTCAAGAAATGCGCAAAGATGACACTAAGGTCCCTTGGGGAAATAAGATCTCCGGTATTGATATACCGATCACTAATTTAGACGACGACGATTTCACAAATCCTCTCAAGTTCATCATGGAAGCTCACAACGTTATCAAACGGAAAAGAAATACTCCTTTGGCTCAAATCCTCTTAGGCTGCTTCTTGGGTGTTGTACGGACTTGTGGAGGCGTTCAGGTAATATACATACGTCACTTATATGCATATATTTGATAGGATATCTAACATATTCTTGGGTCTCAACCATCATTTTAAACTTTTGAGTGAAATAGTACAATAACATTATATCAGTGCGACAGAGCACACAGGTTGAGGCCCTAAAAAGATGTTACATACCCTATCCCTAAAGGGCTCTCGATCATAAAAAGTGTGTTCATGGTGCAACGATTATTTATGGAACATAGATAGGGATTACACAAGTACAATTAACTTTTTGAAATTGTTTTGCAGGCAGTAGCAAATATATTCGAGCGAAGAACAAAGAATTCGAGCTTATTTTTAACAAATGTGATAGGACCAATTGAGAAGATGAGTCTCGGAGGTCATCCTATCAAAGGATTTTACTTCTTGCCGACTGGTATAAAATCGGTTAGTGTTTCGCTTTCGTTCTCTCATCTAATTCAATTCAATTCAGCCGTCTAGAGTAGAATGCATCCCAATTGCCTCACATTTCAATTCAGCTGTCACAAAATGTGTTGCATGGACCAAAAATGAAAGTATTTTGTAATTAATTACTAAGGGCCATACTATCCTAGATTCCTAGGAGATAATCACAAAATTTACTTGGTTACATCATCATCATAATTAATTAATTTGTCTAGATACGAAAATATGCATTTAAAAAAGGTGATGTTGAGTGGTGAGTTTGACACTCTTCTCACCCCTATATGAACGATAATAACATCAGTCATTGTTCATGTGAGAGACAGAAGAATGTCGTGTCAAAATGATTAGGAGAGTGTTAGCAGTGTCGTAAATCCTAAAAATCGACTCGGTTGGGCTCACTAACATCTATCCTTGGGTCAATAATATTATTGCAGGGATTAACGGTGTCTGTGATGAGTTATATGCAAATGCTGACAATTGGATTTGCAATTGAGAAAGGGTTCATCGATGAGCGAGTTCTAATCAAATGTATGGAGAAAGCTTTTCAATTGATTTTCCAAGCTGCCACTACCACTTCAAACTCTGTCACACACTAATAAATCCACAATGCAAGATCACAACGATTATGTAGTGTACTTTGTCAAAGAATAAAAGTGTATTTGTTTTGTATCAACTTTATTTCATCATGTTTGAAAATTTAATTTTCGGATTTTTCACGAGGTGTCCCTGTGATTTCATTTTATTCACCAGGTACTTCTATGGTTTTACAGATTCACCTGGTACCCTTTCGGGTTTCAAACAATAACACCATATGTCATTTTATTCACCGATTAAGGGAAATGCATGGAGACTGGTATATGGTGTTATTATTTGAAACTTGAGGGGTATCGGGTGAATTTGTAAAACCATAGAGATACCTGGTAAATAAAATGAAACCACAGAGGTACCTCGTGAAAATCCCTTTATTTTTATGTGCCCTTAATTATGTTGTGAAATGTATCACAACTTTACATTTTACAACTTGATATTGTATGACCCACCTAAAAGGAGTCGTGACGTTATATATAAACACAATGTTGTGAAAAATGTTATCCGTATTTGTCTAGGTTTCCCTAATAAATACTCTGGTTTTAGCTTATAATTTTAAGTATCTAACTTCAAATTGTCAATTAAATTACTTGGTCCATTTCATCCTATAAATTAAAAAATCAAAGCAAAGATTGTCCCTTTACATGCAATGATGAGTGATGCAACCAAACAACCACTTATTTAGTTGGTTGAACGGCTTGCAACTAGCAAGACTCATTTTCTTAATTTAATTTGTGCATTCGTTTTTGTTAAAAAAAAAAACACAAGCAAATCACGAAAGATTCGAGAACACATCCTCATAAAATAGAATAATAACAAAATACAAAATAAAAGAGACAAGTGTTTATGAGAAAATTTTAATTGTATTCAACCTCACAATTATACAACCCCTCAAATAATTTGTCTCAAGCCTTGATTAAAATATTTAACCTGAACTTCTATTTATAAGCTAAAATAAATCTAATCTAAAATCCCACATCTCCTAAGATATTTTGCTTGTTTCCCAAGTCAAAGATTACATACTAAAAAATCTATACTTGCCCTCTAAATAAAAAGATACTAAGATAATATCCTAACCATAAATCTATCTAATTCCCTAATTACTTGATGAGCAAATCGTATCGAAAAAATTGAGATTGTTATCTAACAGTTTTATTTTATTTTTATCACAATGAGAAAAAGGAGGAATATTATCGCTCATTAAGAGATCGATCTACTTGTATACTCCAACTTAAAAAGGACCCTTCATACAAGGCCAATGCCGACTTCCAAAAAAATTGTGCTCAGTTGCTAATTTTATCAAAGATGATAATTAATGCTAATGCTTTTCAATGGCCTACCAAATTAATACAGAAAGTGATCTTTGTAATTAAATTACTCCGATTATACAATGATATGACCTGAGGCGGAGCTAGGATTTTGAAATCGGGGATGCAAATTTAGAAAGCTTCAAATTCATATCAAATCGGGTAAAAAAATACACAATAATAACAATTGTTTAATACATTAAGTCTAACATTTTCAAATGTCAAATTAATATAGTCTTACAATTACAATACAAAGAAAATAAGAAAAAATAAACAATAAATTACAAAATTCTTCGGGTCTTCATTTTTAGAAAGCGGTCGATGATTTTATATTGATAACAATAAGTCAACTAATTATTTTATAATTTTATATCATCAAATTAGTGGATTACCTCATCTATTCTTCTCAATTCAAAATTTAGAAAGCTTCAAATTCATATCAAATCGGTAAAAAAATACACCATAATAACAATTGTTTAATACATTAAGTCTAATATTTCAATGCCAAATTAATATAGTCTTACATTACAATATAAAAAAAATAAAAAAATAAACAATAAATTAAAATTCTTCGGTCTTCATTTTAGAAAGCGGTCGATGATTTTATATTGATAACATAAGTCAACTAATTATTTTTCTTTTTATATCATCAAATTAGTGGATTACCTCATCTATTCTTCTCAATTCAATAATTCTAGCAATTAAATCTACTAAAAGTACTAACTAACTATTCAAGTAATCAACTTATAAAGTTATTCAATTATTCAATAATTCTAACAACAAACCATTTAATATTTCAATATTTCAACAACTAAATAAATTAACATTTCAATTTTCAATTTCCAAATTTCCAATTAAAGCATAAATCATTGAACTAAACTAAGATATACAATAACACAATACAATCAACAATCAAAAGTTCAAAACAATCATAAATCATTTTTGTTTTTTTTTTGTTTTTTGTCTGTTTTTTCCCAAAAAATTGGGGTGCACTGCCCCCCCCCCCCCCCCTCCCTCCGCCTCTGGATATGCAAAGAGTGATAGGGTGACCCTAAGGGTTGACAACCCTCCCAATATTGAATTTTTATTGGTCATGAAATATTAAAATTATATTTTATCAATCAACTCCCTCTAATTTATTGCACATATAATAATATTTTATTTTATTGTGCCTTTACGGGTTGGTAACCCTCAGGGTTACTCAATCATTTTCCTTGTTAGCGACATAATTTGTACTCCCCGAAACAATTGTATATTTTACCTCTAATATTTATTAGGATAACATCGACATTATTTTTAGAGGTAAAATATTTCATTGTTTTAAATAAAACGTAACGAATGGAGTATTACGAAGTACATTCTTGGTGTTGGGAATTTTATGAACTAATACTATTATGTGTGCAATTAAGTTTTTGTATTACTGTGTTATCATATGATTCGATCAAAATAGAGTGATCCTATATAGTAATTATTGACATATTTACAGTCTTTTATTAGTATGTGTTTAGTCTCATGTGCGTAAAGACCATCGGGCCTTTTTCTAATACATAATGAACAAATTAGAAAAGACGCGAAGTCTATGATAAATAGACATCAAAGATTACAAAATTCTTGTATGTATAACATAAATTTATAGGAAAATCCTAGTATGGGCAATATTGGAATACTCAAACCCTAAGTGATTCAAGCCCAGCCTTATACTTCGGCAATTAATAATTACTACAGTACATATTTCCTCCGTCACACTATGTTTGTGACAGTTATTAAATTTCAATAGAATATTTCATCGGATGATTGTTGTTACTGTTTATATATCTGATTAAGTTGATGTTGCTTAATGTACTCAGATCAAGTTGACGTTGTTGCGGTCAATTATGTCTAAATAATACTTCCTGTGTATTACTAAAAACGCAACAAATTTCATTTTAGGAAATATCACAATAATACAACAAACTTTTTTTCCATATTAGTAAGTTTTAGTCTTGATGATCATTTTTACCCTTACTAAACTATTTAAAACATAATTAAACTATACTAATTAACATTATTAACCTATATTAAATTAATCAAAACCTAAACATAACTATTTCATCAAAGACCACCACTCTCTCTCCTTGACACCACGCACCACCAAAACCCAAGCACCACCACCACTCCATTTTTTCAAACAACCACCACAACCATAACCAAATACACGAAACCACCGTGACCGCCTTCCAGCCGCCGTCGAGCAGTACCCCAGTCGCAGTCACCGTCGAGCAGTGTTTAACCAAATCGAGCAATTTCGATCGATTTATGGACAATTTCTGGTGGTAGTGTGTTCGATTAGCTCAGTTAGGGTTCGCGAGTGGTTGAATGGATTTCGCGAGTAGTTCGTGGTGATTCAATTGGGTTCGTGAGTGTTCGATGGTTGTTCGATTGTGGGTTCTATTGCTTGTTGTCATTGGGTTGTCGAATGGTTTCGTCGTGGGTTGGTTTGGTGGTTCAATTGGGTGTTTCGAGTGGGTTTCTCGTGGTTCCTATTGTGGGTCGTGGGTGCTCCCTGGTGGTGCTGGTGGCGGTTCTTGGTGGGAGCACGGTGTGGGGTGGTGTTTTTTGGTTTTGAATTTTTGTGGTGGTGGTTCTTTCTTCCCACTTCTCATTATTATCTTAATTACATTTCTTAAACAAGCCTTTGATCTTACTTAGCAAGTTTTGCCTAAGAGTCGCAACATTGAGTGTTGTTGTGTTTTTAGCGATACGGAGGAAGTACAAAGAGTCAAAATTGCACGTTGAATAGTGTTATAATCTCACATGTAACAACTACTCCTCCGTAACATATTTCTCGCAACTCTTGTATAAGTTGTGTCAACATTGTAAATAAGCTTAAGTGTATTTAGTTGTAAAGTAGAAGAAAAAATACATTAATTTGTGTCGTAAATTGGAAGAAACGTTTTGAGTGAATAAGACAAATTGGTGTAGCATCACTTTGGTGTCTTTTCCACATTTCACTTGATTTGGTACAAGAGTAGGGAGAAATTTCAAACACAAAATTTGGATGAAGTACAAGTGCAAGAATTATGTTACAAACGAAAACAGAAAGAGTTGCGCACCTAAACTTAAACTAAACTTGATTTTAAAAATTAAAGTATTCAAATTTAAGTTAAACATTATCTTATAATCCTTATTAATATTTTTTTCCATTTTAATTCAATCATTAAATGAGGAGGTCAAGAGAAATTTGAAAGAGAAAAATGGAATGTAGTGATTGTTAATAATAAGTAGTGTTCATATACACGCATGATGCGTTGATACCTCAAGGATAATAGTAAATCTAATTTATTAAAATAATATTGCTCAAAAATTAATCAGAAGGATTAGTAATTCTAAATGTATAATAGCGTAATCTCACTTAATTATAATATATCGAATTATCAAAAACCTAATTATAATAAAAATTTATGAAGATATTAAGGAAGTTGATAATATGGGAAGATGATTGTTGAAAAAATCAATGGAAAATTGAAACACAACTGCCCATCTTCCCTGATATTTCTATAGCAGAGAAATCTTTCGACTATTTGGTGCATTGCAACACCAATCAACACATTCAATCCCTGCTTTTAAACGTCAATTACTTCGATCGATGATTTGCCAAATCGGGTAAACTAACGAAATCGTCAACAGTCGAGAAACCTCAAATCTTTCACGAATTGTTTTCCCCCAATTTAGATTATTTTTTTCGCAAATAACATAAATTCAATTTTTTTTGCTACACAACAAATTCGTATTATGACAATTATCGTATAATTGGAAAAAAGAAAAGGAAGAAGATGGATCAGAATACTGGCTTGGATTCTCAGAGAGAATTGTAAATAGCGCAGTTTAATCAGCTTCGATCATCTGGGGAAAAAGTCATCACATCCTCAAATACTTAAATTCTCTAATTAAAATAAATCCAACTTTAAATTAAAAAAAGAAACTAAAATAGGGAAGATGATTGTTGAAAGATTTCAATGGAAAATTGAACACACTGCCATCTGTCCCTGGTGTTTCTTATCGCAGGGAATCTTTCGACGTTTTGGCGCATTGCCGGCGCCATGTCGTAACACAATCCTGCTTTATTCTTCTTCTTTATTTTTAACGATTAATTCACAACGTTTAAGAATGATGATTACAACAATCGAATAATTAGACGAAATTTAGATGAAATTATGAAGGAAAGTAAGGAAATGGCGACTGTAATTAGAAGTGAATAGAGAAGGTGTCGCAATTTTGCTTATAAAGAAGATGTAGAATTAGGTTTGTTTGAGGAAATTGTTTTGGGCTGTGAAACGGTGACAATATGCGTTACTTTGGCCCAATACGAATGTGTTTTTATATGGCATTATAAGGCTTGACTCATTAGGTAACATGGCCTTAACAATTTGACTATTGAACCATTTCTAGCTTATACTTCCCACGTTTCTTAAAAATTGCATCAGTTTCTTTTAGAGAATTTCACATACGCCTCACTTTTCTTTTTATCCAATTTTGGAATGGGTCACAATTAAAATATTCATTTTTTTTCTTTTTAGGTATGTACCGCAATTAAAATACTCATTTTCTACCTACTTTATTAAAATATTCATCAATACAGCTATTTTAACTCTCTTTTAACTCTCTTGTTTGGTCCTCACCCACACACCCCATCACTCTACCATATTTTGCCTTCATTTCCGAAAAAAACAAAGTGATGCAATTTTAAGAAACGGATGAGAGTTTAGATTCTGTGCGTTACACGATTTATATAATTCATTTTTTCTTAATTTATGTAGTTTTTTAACGATTAAATGCAATTTCCAAATTACATCAAATAAATAATCAATTTTAAAATAACATCACTAAGATTTTTATTTAAAAATTGCAAAAAAACAATCGTTTCAAAAAAATGATGTTTGCAAATTACTTAAGGTAAGACTTTACATAATTGTTAAATATACAAAAAATAATAATTAAGTATCTGTAAATTGAAAATAAAATATTGTAATTGTTTTGTTATAATTGAAATTTTCACTTTTGAAATGATTAAATAAAATACTAATATTTTTTTATTTTTTTGGAAAGAAGTGTAATTATAATATTTCTTTAAATCCTAGAATTAGTTATTATATCTAGTATTACTCTAGGATTAAAAACAACTAGTAATTATGTGCACAAGATGTGTGCTTGACCCATGAAAATTGCTTATGTTAAAATAATTACTATAGATGTATTTAATTAAAATGTTTAAGAAATATTGATATTATTAATTATATCTAATAATTAGTAATATGATTTATTTTGATTGTAATTATTTATATGTACTATGACTGCCATAAAAAAGAAATAAACTAATAAATTATGATTTGAATTCCAAATATATTCCAACTATATGTTTAATTCAATAATTTGGAATAATATCATAGTTTTGAATTTTTTTCACTAATTAATTAAGTCACGTATACATGTATCTTTATTTTGTATGATTTACACCATAATTCATAATTTTTTTTTAAGACCTTAAGGGTATCAAAGTCTTTTAACCTTATCAATTCATTAAGGGTACTATCGTATTTTAAGAGGGGACACCATCTTCCTCCCCTCTTCCCTATATAATAGAGACTAGTATTTTTGCACGCAATGCGTGTATGAGTATGCGTCCAAAAAAAGAAATGTTTATAATTTTTTTATATCAATAATTCTTTGTTTTAGTTGTTCATTCATTGTTATCCATATATGAAGTTTGTCAAAAAAAAATATATAATGTTTGAAAAAAATTTGTGTGTAATAATAAAGATTAGCAAATAATAATGTTAGAAATATACTTAGTACGGAGTAGAACAATTTATAGTAGTTGACGGTTGTATGATACAACTACATTAAACTTTCCGAACGTTATTTCACTGGTATGATATCAGGCGAAATACCAAGCTCACTGTATGCGATTACCCATTATCACACACCATCAAGATCAAGCATCACACTCTCCTCACAAATAACCTCAACAATGCTCTCTCGATGGCTCTGACTTATTCCTTTAAACTACTTCCCCCTGTGTACGTACTTCACACATCTTGATACATCAACAATATCTCTATCACATAATACAAACACATATTCATTATATCACTAAATTACCATATCGAATCACTACTACGCAAGTTGCTAACTCACTTAAGCCTCTTACTCTAGGATTAACAAAACAACTAGTACTATACAACGAGCAGCCAAGACCAACACTAGAAACACCTAATAAAGCGCCAAACGAACATACAACAACCACAAGTAATCCAATTGGACATAACTTAGCTACACTATACGCCAAAAATGATTAATACACTTACAAGAGGGAACCATACCTTCATCCAACAAAACAGCATCCAGCCTCGCGTAATTTAGAACTCCAGACAAACATTCAAACACCCGCGTAGATGATGAACCCCACCAATACTGCAAAACGCTTTCACTCTCAACAACAAAAATCCAATCACGTACAACCGCGTAGCACTCAGACGCTCTTTTTAGAAAATCCACACCGTGGCCTCGAGTTTTTCAATTTTCCACGTGGTGATCGAACCGCTCTAACCCACTCACCTAACCACCACCCAACTCTCGCCCACTCACCCCTACATCATCTAAAACCAGGCCACCACAAGCCCACCTAGCCACCACCCTCACCAACCCAGGCCGGCGGACGTCGCCCCCACCACCCAACCACCACAAGTAGCCCAACGCAAGCAGCCGTCGCAACCCCACCACACAACCCACCGCAAACCCACGCGAACTCACTACTGCACTCACAAACCCACCACTCAGCCCACCACAAACCGACGCAAACTCACCACCACACTCGCAAACCCACCACGTAACCCACCGCAAATCCTCGACCCTAATTTCAACCCCAATTCCCAGAAGCAATGATTGAAATCTGAAACCCTAATTAACCTTAGATTGTTCAATTCCATCATGAATTAGCAATTAAGGGTTTGGTCGATTTGGGGGAAATGAAATTGGGGGAGGTGCAACCCAATTAAGCCGGTGGCTCGAGGTTGTGGTCATGGCTCATGGTGACGCTGCGCATCTGTTGGCTTGATTTTAGTCGTGGTTTGATGGGGTGATTGCTTGGCAGCAACGTAAGGGAGGAGAGAGATCGAGGTGCAGGTCAGGCTTGTGGTCGCGTGTGGGGTGGTGGTTGGCTCGGTTGGGGAGTGGAGTTGGTGGGGTGCCTACGGTGGTTGGGTGGTGGGGCTGCCTACGGTGGTTTTGGGTGATTTAGGGGTGAAYGGGTGAKAGTTGGGTGGTGGTTAGGTGGGTAGGCTAGAGTGGTTCTGCCACCACGTGGAAAATAGAAAACTCGAGGCCACGGTGTGGATTTTCCAAAACTTCGAGGCCACGGTGTGGATTATGAAAACTTAGTATGCCATCGTGTGGATTTTAGCAAAACTCGAGGCTACCGTATAGAATTTCCCTATTTATTTTTTTAAAACATTATAATTTAATTCATTAAGGGTATAATGGACATTTCATAGGGGATACTATTGCTCCCCATTGGCTTATATAATCCTATCAACTCTAGTATTTTTTGCACGCGATGCATGCGTGCATGTAAAAGAAATAAATAATTATAAATTTTGTATATATGTTTTTCCTTATACCAATAGTTCAATGGTTTTTTAAGTTGTTCATTGATTGTTTATATTAATTTTGGCTGATGATGATCATTATGTTTCTCACAAAATTTAAATAATAATACGTGAACATAATTAGAAACAATAATAATATATAAATAGAAATCAATATCATAAAATAAAGATTTTACGAAAAAATAACAAAAAAAATAAACGATAACAAAGATTGATCGAATTGATGATGAAAATCTTTAGTACGGAGTACACAATATTATAAAATTGAAATTTCTTAATTAAACTAAAGAGACTACAAAATTTGAAACATAAAAGATGGAACTAAGAATAAGGTAAACACCCATTAATGATCATGAAGGTTTTTCTAACAATGAACATGAACTCTTTTTAATGTTGTGAACCTAAGATTAGGAGAAAAATTAGAAGAAGAGTGATTGAGTTAATGGCTGGTAGAGTTTGAAATGAAAATTTTGGTATTTATACACTCAATAAGTGTAATATATTTGGGGAAATATATGTATAAATAGATGTATGACAATCAATTGATTTATAAATGAAAAAATTTATACATTTAGATATCAATTAATTCAATGTATTCAGGGAATGTAAGAATTGATTTAGGAATTGATTGTTTGAATCAATTAAGAAGTTAACTAAGAAAAGATTGCTGATCAATATAGTTTTGACCATATATATTGATTAATCAATTATTAAGAGCTTAATTGATTGAAAAAAAGTTATAAATGTCAAATTACATTTTTTATTGAATAACTTAATGGTTTGTTGTGTAAATAATCGATACATAAAAAGGTATAAATGGAATTTCAATGGGAACATCATTGCTCCTCTTCACTTATGTAATAGAGATTATTGCATTAACTATTGTCTAGATTCACTGTATTTTGATTGACATATAAACGACAATGATTTAATGTTAATTAACGTTGATATTTTTCAGTAACTAATTGTAATTTGAAAAAATTAATGCAAATAAGTTTGATTAATTGATTGATAATAAATTAATAACTTAATTTCTTTTGTTAAAACTATTCAATTTTTATCCTAATTTGCATACATTAATGACTTAACGTTTTCATTTTAAGATGTTGATTGAATTAATTTTTAAAATCTAATTAATTAAGGGTAGTATTGTAACTTCACAGGGGGACATCATAGCTCCCCTTGGCTTATATAATAGAGATAAATCAAAAGAAATGACATCACTAACTATTTCGGAGGGAAAAATCTCATTAATATTTGACACATAGCAATTGCTGACATAAGCATATTCTGTATCATTTGTTTGATGATGGTAACATTGGTAAGTCTCAGTTTTTTCTTTGCTTCCTTAATTTTTGTTTTTTTAGTCATTAATAATTCTTATGGTAAGTCTCAATTTTTTCTTTGCAAATTGCTTCCTTAATTTTTTATTTTTAAGTCATTAATAATTCTCCTTACTCCCTCTTCATGAGAGTTCTATTTTCAATTTTTGGTTTCTTATTTCTTTTGTGGGAATTTAGAGTTTGTCTTTCTTTTATTCTTTTATGGAAAATTGGAATATATTTTAAGGGTTTTGTTTGACAGTTTGGATTCATGGGTAGTAAATGATTCAATTTTTCAATTGGCGTCAAAATTGAGAATACGACTCGATTTTCTTCCCAAAACTACAACAAAGAGATAGACTCGCTAAAAGAAGGCTGCATAATTCAACAAACAATCGGTGACTGCACTTCATTGTCATACGTAGTATTTAGTTTCTCATCAGTATAATTATTTTGAAAAAAAATTTTACTTGATTAATTTAGATTGGATTTTACTTTTATTTCTATGATAATTATTGTAGATGTTGTATAAATTTTAATTAATGAAATTTTATCTTCTTTTAAAAAAAAGTACTCCGTACATTATTTGATCCATAACTCATTGGAATACAATGAAACCAATCAAAATCATCTAATAATTAACCGATGAGGTCTTGGATTGTCAGTAAAAAGCCAGGACACGTGTAAAATAGCTCACGGTTTCGAATTCTCACACACTCCTTTTACACGGGTAATTTGTAAACTGTACTTCCTTTATGGTTCGTTCTCATAAAAATAAACTAAAATAAAGTATAGTGCGGAGTAATTCATGTAACCTATTTAGGCAAAAGCTAATAGCAAGCGTCCCTGAGGCGTTAGATAAGATAACAAAAAGTGGAAATATTAAATGAATATAAACATTAATTACACCGATTGACGTGTGAATTTGACATGCATTCCAAGATTAATGCCATTTTAGCAAATATATTTATAACTTATCTAACGCTCCGGGGCGTCCGTTAGCAATATCGATCTATTTATTTTAATTATTGTGAAATTCAACAAGATAATGAGATTAACCATTAGGTCACCACTAATGCGGTATACTCCTTCCGTTCCCTTATATTTGTCTTGTTTTCCGAAATAGAATTCCTAAATATTTGACTTGTTTGAAATCTTTTCTGCTTTTAACTTTAACTTTATCCACCTTCTCCATGGTAAATTGAACCGCATTTATTAAATTTTTTTCATCAGATTTTACCACTACCCTATCTAGATTACTCTCAAAAATTTATTTTCCAACGCACATTTATTACTTTTTTTCATTATACTAAATAAAAAAGTCAATAATTCTTTTTTCAAGTAAGAATCTTATTAAATTAATACATTCTATTAGTTATTGATTCATATTTCTTAATTTTCCATGATTCCAAGCAAGACAAACAAAAGAAAACAGAGGAAGTAGTAATTTACTAAAAGAATCATGTTACAAAACATTTCAATGTATTTGTCAAAAATACGTGACAATCCACGTAATTAACTTTTTTAAAGATAGTATTTAAACAATTCAACTGTTAGCTAGACAAGCTAGTTTAATTTATCAACCACTCCATGTGTCTGTTTTAAACTTTCTCAGTATAATGACGATGTAAGATCAATGAAACAATTAGGGGTGTGTTAACGAGTCGAGTCGAACTTTAGATATTTTGAGCTCGGCTCGTGATGAATATCACCGAGTTCGAGTCGAGTTTCGAGTTTTTTTGAATCTCAAAAATAAGTTCACAATACATGAAAACTCTATTGGAGTTTGAAAATTATATATAACAATATAGTGACTTTTTAAAACATACTGTACTCCGTATAATAGGTGATAACTATGATTTTTTTTGTTAGACTTGTCAATAATATACTATTGATTTTATAAAATTAAGCTAAATAAAAAGATTAAAAAAAAATAGTTCGAGCCTATTCGTGAGCTTTCGAGCCGGACATATATGAGATTTGGCTCGCAAAAACTTCGAACCCGATCTCGAGCAGGTTCAGCTCGTTACCCCTAGCAACAACCAATGTGCCTCAAGCCATATTGTTCAAGTTTTTAAAAATAAAAATAATAAATTGTATGATAATATAAACGTGGTTTCTATATTATTATTTTTTTTGACGGGGTGGTTTCTATATCTTTGACTCTGGATAATTATCGCTTTGAATATGAATTGCTAAAATTAATCAGAAATTTGTTCTTCAAATTTTGTGTTAGTTGCATAACGAACAAACATATAGGTCATATACGTTGCAAACTTTACTCTTTGATCAATAACAATCCGAGCCGTGATAGATGCAGCAAATTGCTGCATCTGCTGCACGGCACTGTTCATCGATTTATTTTTTTTTAAATTTTTTTTAAAAAAGAAAATCATAATGTGATTTTGTCATATCCTCAATTTATTTTAACATATCCTTGGTTCACTTTCACCTATCTTAGTGTGATTTTATCATATCCTTGATTCATTTAAGCATATCCTTGTGATTTGNTAGATTCATTTTAGCATATCCTTGTTTCATTTTCACAAATCTTAGTGTGATTTGTCATATCCTTGATTCATTTAAGCATATCCTTGTGATTTGTAAAAAAAAWAAAAAAAWAATTCATAGTGTGATTTGCAAAAAAAAAAAAAAAWAATAATAAAAAAAAACCGACAGCAACTGTCACGTGGGTCCCACGCGGAAAAAAGACTAAAATACCCTTTGCTGCATTTGTTTATGCAGCAATTTGCTGCATAAACCATTCCTCATAACGATCCCATGATTTTTGGTCATTTGATTGATCACTTCTTTTGTTTGATTTGGTCACATTGATCTTCAGTTTAGTCAAAAGAAATAATAAAATATATAAACTTGCAAATTTTTATTTGGAGTACGTGTCCACAAAGTCAAATTATTGTGAGAATTATGTTACGAAGAGAATATAATACACCGTTGTATGGGAATTGATGAGAAGCGCAATCGCAAGTATGAACAAAAAATCACATCAACAAAGCTAAATTATTGCTTTTTTAATTATTATTTTTCTATCTAATTAAACTTTATTAGCTATGCTATAATAATAATGTCTGCATTATTGGTGGACCAACTCAATAATTTTTTTTAACTATTTCATACAATTATATACTTCGTATTTAGTAGTTGTAGTATTATCTTAATTAAACACCCCACGTGTCAAAAATAAAATAAAGGCAAAAGCTAACAAACGCGGGGCGTTAGATAAGATAAATAAAAGTGAAAATATTAAATTAATATAAACATTAATTACATCTATTGACGTGTGAATTTGACATGCATTTCAACTTTAATGTTATTTTAGGAAATATATTTATAACTTATCTAACGCCCCGGGCGTCCGTTAGCAATATCGTAAAATAAAACACCTCGTGGGAACATCAATCAACATATATGCATGAGCATGATCATGATCATGTGCGTGTTGGATGGACAGAATGCAAAATAAATACAGTAAATAAAGAACCAATGCTTCTCATGCTATAAATGTCCTTTTCAACTATTTCATCTTCTGATTCATCGAATCATCGGGGTCAAATATTCGATCCGCTAATAATCACAAACTTTTCTTGGCAACCACCATGTTTCTCACTTAATTATTAGAGTTCGTTTGGTTAACGTATGAATTAAATTAACACAGGATGTATAAATTTATGGAAAGTAAATTTCTTAGCTAGATTCATCGGAATTGTAAAACATATGTTTGGTTGCACAACAGAAATTATAAATTCCCGTGTCAATTGCTATTAGAAGATGCTTAATGACGGACATTGCTACACCTACCCACTGGGTTGACAACTCACTACTAATAAAGTATTAAACTAATACTCCCTCCGTTTTTTTTAGATGTTCCATACCATTATGGAACGGTTTTTAAGAGTTGATTGAGTTAAATAAAATAGTTGAGTAAGTTGGGTAAAAAGTTGAATAAATTAGGTAAAAGAGTAAATGTGTGAATGAAATTTTATGAGAAATAATAATTTTAGGTGAAAAGATTGGGTAAAGTAATGAAAGTTGACTTTAGAAAGGGGTAAGTCATTAATGTTAGAGTAAATAAAGTAGGTAAAATGTGAAAAAAGTTATTTTTAGATTGGTTTGAAACAACTATTTAAAAACATATCAAAATAGAAACTGGAACAACTAAAAAAAACGGAGGGAGTATTATTTTAAACAAGTGGGACTCTATTCTCAATGCTACTAACAACACTATACTAGTGGTGGGTAGTCAACCCGGTGGGTAGATTAAATTTTATCCTTAATGACACATGAATTTTGATTTATCGAAGGAGGACTCAGTGATTAAATTCCTGTGCTTCATGTGAATTTACAATTCCTGGAAGTTATAATTCATGTGTTTTGCGTTAACCAAATAGAAGGAAGTCTAGCTATTTTATGAGAATTGCAAATTCCACCGGAATTTCTTTGCAATCAAACATCCTCTTATTAGCTCTTCAATAAATAATCGAAGTACAAGTATCACCAGAGTGTCTGAGTGTGTTCGGCAACAATGGCGCGCAGTAAAAGTGAAGTTTATCGATTGAAATAGCGGGTAGTTGTAACTCCACTATACAGTGATTTATGTAGATGTTAGTGGTGAATCCCCGGTGATCTTGTTTACTTAGCGTTTGGAATGTCACATTACCGAACAATAATAAAATTAGTCAAATAAAATTATACTCATCGACTAACTGCTCCGTCCTTAAGTTAATTAGAATAATGATCACGAGAATAATGCAGGTTTACTCTTGCCGATTTTGTAGCACCTAATCAGATATGATTGATTAATTTAAAGGAAAGCGACATTAACGATATAATTAAAAAAATCAGACAACAAGAGACCTTAAATATGAAGCAAATAATTAGGAAATATATCAGCATATCATAAGTAAACATACACATCAAGATGAGACTTTCTTTGATATTCTTCCTAGGAGCTTTAGTCACATTTCACTACCCCAACAATGCTAGAGCTCATCAATATCCCCACCCAATTCATCTCATCATGCCCCACTCCGGCTCGGCCGGCCACCCGATCACCGGCCTCAATTGCCTGAGTTGGCGGCTGGCCGTGGAGACTAACAATCTCCGGGACTGGAAGACCGTCCCGGAAAAATGTGAGGGGTATGTTGGTAATTACATGATGGGGGCTCAATATAGGAAAGATTGTTCGGCAGTTACTTCTGCTGCTTATGATTATGTTATGAGTCTCCCTCCTAACACTGATGGCAAGGACCTTTGGGTTTTTGATATTGATGAAACATCCCTCTCTAATTTGCCCTACTATGCCAAGCCCGAGGTTGGATTTGGGTAAGAACGTCGTTAGCTTCAAAATATTCATTTGTTACATTTATTTTGTTACGATGCAGACCATGCAGTATATATATATGTGCGTTACAATAGTGTCATTCTTGCGCAGGGGCCATGCTAATCTTCTTTGTATCGTTCCAATTTTATCTGATGTTCCCGAAGGGACGCGTTACAATAGTGTCAATATATGAATACTACCTTGCATTAAATGGAGGATTTCTAAAATACAGTGCGTGGGGTCGTAAAATAGCAAATTTTTCATTATAAATTTCACAGATTTTGTTAATATTTTTACACAAAATTAATTAATTGACCGCATATGAATGTACAAGTACTAAAATTATTTTAACTCCACCGTATATTATTTCTGGATCAGCCATTGCTTGCATTAGTTATTGAGTTACGTACGCTCATGATACATATACACGGTAAATTATACAGGGCAAACCCATACAACGCAACAGCATTCGACGAATGGCAGAAGGAAGCCCAAGCACCCGCAATCCCCTCGGTGCTAAGGTTCTACAAGCAATTGGTGCGCCTCGGTATTAAAATCGTCTTTCTTTCGGGATCTCACGAGGAGTTTAGAGAATATAAAGAGCTGAACATGAAGAATATCGGCTACCATAAGTGGGACTTTATGATCTTAAAGTAAGTCAATTAAGTTCAAACGCGTACCAATAAAATTGTTGCATTTATTACGTTACAACACAAAATAACAAATAATTTAATTTACGCGAGACATAATATATTGTTGTAATATGGTGAAACAACAGGCAAGCAAGCGAATCGAAGCTGAAGGCCGTGGAGTACAAATCAGGGCACAGGAAGGAGCTAGTCGAGATGGGATACAGAATAATAGGAAACATAGGCGATCAATGGAGTGATTTGAATGGGGATTATCCTGGATCAAGAACCTTCAAGTTGCCTGACCCTATGTATTACATTGGCTGATCTGATTTTATGTAACTTGTATTATTTTACTTTGATTTCGCACATAATTTGCTATTTGAAGCAAACAATAATAATATGGAGTAACGAGCGTACGTACAATTCCCAGTATTTAATTGTTACCCCCATGCTCTTGAAATTGATTGGATTTTTGCAATTTCGTTCAATAAATTTTGTGGAATTATTGATATCATCAAAATTCATTAAGGCTTTGTCTGGTATCAAAATAACTTTGTATGGTCTCCCTCCGTATCATATTAATTGCAACGATTTGACATAAAATAGAGAGAAAAAATGTTCAATCGTTACAATTAATATGATACGGAAGGAGTGTCTTGTACAGTTTTGTTGGTTTTATAATAACGTATATTTGTAGTCATGTGACTATATATGTGACTCAAGTACTCGGTAGTTGCAATTTTAAGAGCTTATGAAATAATTTGCAGAGGGTATTGTATGCATCAGATGCACAATAAATTTATTGTACATCAAGCATATAGTGACTTTTTATATCAATATAGTGACCCTTTATATCAATATAGTGACCCATTTCACTTTACATCAATATAGTGATAAAWAAYAAGGGTCACTATATTGATAAAAAGGGTTACTATATTAACCAAAAGGGTCACTATAATCTGATGCACAGTAAATTTATTGTGCATCCCATGTACATAATACTGTCAATAATTTGTGGTTCTCTAACGTCATCCGTAGCCCCACCATCATATCTTCTCTTATCCACCAATTGTCTTATACTTTCTCCGTTATTTTTTTCTCACAACTTTGTTTTGGCATGTTTACTGAGAAAGAGATTTAGATGTGTTAACCAACAAATTGGGTAAAATAATTTAAGACTAGCAAGATATATGGTCTCTTTACATTAACTGAAATCAATTGAACTGAACTGAATTGAATATTTTATGAGAGAGAGAAATTGGGTTAAGAACTGAAATGAACTGAATGAAACTGAACTGAACTGAAATGAACTGAATGAAACTGAACTGAACTGAACTGAAAATAAGCTAATGCAAACAGACCCATATATAATCTCATTCTTACTTGTTTTAAAATTATTTTACCTAATGAGCTCGTTTACATCCTTAAAACTCTTGCTTCCTTAAAAAATGTGTCAAAAAAAAAAAGTTACGAGTAAAATGAAATGGAGAAAGTATATTAAACTTGTCTCCAAAATATGAGTTAAATACAAGTAATGAGAATCTTACAGCTAATAAAGAAGATAATTATTGATAATTAACCTCAAACAGTGTATGAACTATTTTTAGTTAACACATGACTACTAATTTTGTAAATATGAATAACTTATGCAGTTTTGGTCATGATCAAATTATTTTGCCATTTTCTTATAAAAGTACATACTAATAAAAGTAAATACAGAAACGCACAGTGTGAGGATAATTACTTAATTAGTCTATAATGACTCACATACATGTCCCATTAACCATTAGTTATAAACTTGGATCTATAAGTTTATCAAATTATTATCACCGATTCAACAATGTAATAACCACGTATAAGAACGATCAATTTGATACAATATGTGGATTTTTTATACGCATCAAAAGAAAATTCTATGCATATATAATTTTTTTTCTTCATATTTATAGGGTTACGTTATCTCTGTATAGACATCGATGAAAAATCCTCATATTTTGTACGACCTGAGGCTATCATATGCATTATGGCATTATGCAATCAAATTCAACAATGATAAAAGCAAGCAATGCAACAATTGGTTCAAAATTAAATAAAAATAAAACTTCTTTTTTAGGGGATTGTATGATTGATATAAGATCAGAGATATATACTCTGGACCATTTGTTCTTATTATATGATACTGATTTTAAACTTTAATAGTGACATTTCTTACAAAAAGTTGAGGAACACATTTAAAGAATTTGAAATTATGAATATTAAGGGGTGAGATATGAAAAATACTTCAGAAGTTTACAACCATACATAAGTATTACTCATCGATTTCATGATAAGGTCAGGTATATATCTTGTAATAATAATAAAGTCCAATTGGTACTTGTAACTTGTTTATTTATCATTAAAAAAAAAATGATTTACAACTAGTCACGAGAACCATGAGTCGAAATCAGATTTGTATGCAATATCATAAAGGATAAAATTAATGTTTTAATGTACTCCTTTCGTTACACATAAGTTGTAATAAATAGATTAGTGGAAATTTTCTAGACAAATTTGTTAATAATAGAAGTACGGAGAAGTATATAACAATCGAAAATAAAAAATCTTACAAATAATAAGAAACGAAAGAATTACACATTAATCAATACAATTGTAGTGATTAGATAGGCCAAATGAGCACATAAGAAGAATGTGGCCAATCTGTCCTTAGTAAAAGATTTTTTTTCTTATGTGATTGTCCTTGACTCCTTGTGTGAGATTGAATGAGCGAGGTTGATCAATCTATCATTCCACTGTAATTTCATTTCCGCTATGTTTTCATTATTAAATTAGATAAAATATTGATCATTTAAATAAAATCAAAAAAGAAAAAAAATCTATTAATTTATACCATCTCAGTCATTTTGAGAGACATGATTGATTGATTAAAATTCGTGACCAATGTGTCATGTTGAATTCGATACCATGTTAATGGAAGATATCAATAAAAAGTTTAAGCTCATGATCTGATATTGAGACACGAGAATATGTTACATATTCTACCAATATTTGTCGTAAACATGTGACTGGCCATCTCCATGGTTGTCAATTGTCACGTCTTGGTAATAATGCACACGTGATTCATGTATACGTACTCGCATATTATTGCAAATAAATGAATGTATGTATTGTACGTAAAATGGTGACCACTGGCTATATGAAATTGTCCTTATAAATAAGCAGAAGTTTTCTTAAGTTTGTATGAACTAAAACACCTCTAAATTAAGCAGTAGTAACACACATTATTAAACACCATGAAATTCCTAAGAGGTTTTTCTTTCTTGTTTTTGCTAGGGTTCATATTCATCTCCCACTCCCTCCACAATGCTGAGGCTCACGAATATCCCCACTCGATCAACCTCCTCATGCCGCATTCCGGCATGGCGGGGCACCGGGTGAAGGGCCTAAACTGCCTGAGCTGGCGGCTGGCTGTGGAGACGAACAATCTCCAGGGCTGGAGGACCGTCCCGGAGACGTGTGAGGGGTATGTTGGTAATTACATGATGGGAGCCCAATATAAGAGAGATTGTTTTGCTGTTACTGCTGCTGCTTATGACTATGTTAAGAGCCTAACACCCCAAAAAAATGACATTTGGGTCTTCGACATCGACGAAACATCTCTCTCCAACTTGCCCTACTACGCTAAGCATGGATTTGGGTAAGACTCTTCAATTTTATACTTCAAACACATGATTTGTTATTATTGTTGTTGTTGCGTGTAATGTAGTCGTAAATTTGTAAAACATCCTAGTAGTAATAACATAGCCATAAGCATCTCTCCAAAAAAAAAAAAAAAACTAAAATAGTGTCTCTCGTGACATTTTAGGTAAATAAGTCGATCTTTAGTTAATATTAAGATCTGCTTATTTACCTGTAATGTCACGGGAGACACTATTTTAGTATCTCTGAGTGAAAGTGCTTGTATATATATTGTCAATTTGTCATAAATATTTAATTAATCACAAGGTTATAATTACGCACTAGCCTAATGATTTGGATGAAGAGAATTTTCCTTAAATTATTAGATGTATATATACAATACGTATTATTGGTTCTTTAAAATTGTCATGACAACACTCATGAGTATTACTTGAAACAAATTTCTGTAATTTAATACTTCGTAATAATACTTATCCTTCAAAGCGTAGGGAGTAAGTTTTTAACGATATTGTTAACGGACGCCCCATGGCATTAGTTAAGAACTAAATACATTTTCCAAAATGGTATAAGTTTTGAAATGCATGACAAAATCACACGTCAATCGATGTAATTAATGTTTATATTCATTTAATATTTCCACTTTTAGTTCTCTTATCTAACGCTCTGGGGGCGCTCATTAGCTTTTGCCATTTTTTAAAGCCTCCGTGACAGATACTCATCTTGGTCGCATTTTTAAAATATTTTGTTCATTATTAATTAGCTTGCCAAAATATAAAGGACTAGTAATGAGTCCTAATGACATATGAAAAGCTCTATTTGTTTCTCTCCTTATTAAGTTTAAGTTGTAATGACATTTATACACTTTTATACGAGTAAATAAATTCGATTCGATTGAGACAAAATCCATTTATGCTTTTGCAATAATCAATGAAACTTTTAGTGTTATTCTTTGACGCTAAACTGTTCTTAGAATTAGTGTCTTCTATGATTGTTGAGTATTAGAGCAAAATCACTCTTGTCTTGACCTACTAAGACATTGTACTATTTTCACAAATTTGAGATTTTTTTTACGTCCAACCTTATCTTAAATTGGATCTTGAGTGTAAAAACTTCGTAGGGCCCAAGTTTTTATTGTTTTTGTGGCCTTGGTTGTAGAGGAAAATTTTCAAAATTGCTAATACTTTTAAGACACAACTTGACAATGCAAACTCATGAAATATGGACTCAATATGGAATTCGAACAACCATATGCATGTGCATATCGACTCAATATCTTTGAAAAATACCCTATATAGAATTCGAACAACCACATGGAAAAAAAATAGGGACGCAGTAGTATACCCTATATGGAATTCGAAAAGCCACATGCATATCGACTCAATATCTTTGACTAAAATACAAAAAAACAACTCATAATATGTGGGTGTGTTCTTTTCAACTTATTTGAACTTATTCAAATTTATCTTAATATCTTATTTTATCTTAACTTATCTGAACTTATTGATATTTATTTGAACTTATTTTGTGATAGGAAAAAATAATAATTTTACTTATTAGTACTGAAATTAAGTTGAAAATAAAAAATCCGCAGTTATAGAACCCCTAATTATATGCCCTCAAATTATTTTCAACTTCTCAACCAATATAAGGCCTTAACTATGAAAGAGTTTGGTCTGGTCTAATCTAATTATACATCTTTAAAATACCGTATATTATGTATGTTTCATCTACTTCATAAAGTTAATTTAGAATTAAACTTTAAAATTTATTTTAATTTATTAGGGCATGCACGCAAAAGTCATGTGGTTTTTTTTTTTTCTCATTTGATTCATCGATCTCATTCTCATTTAGTAATACAAAAATATCAATTCTTATAATTTTTATTCTATTGCATAATTTAACAGGGGAAAAGTTCATTGAAATACATGTAAAAATAAAATGAGTAAAAGAATTAAAACCGGTGAAGTATAAGTGTATAACTAGATTGAACTTCGAGTAATATATTTTCTTTTCTCACTTTTTGTACTCCATTTTTAGCTAAGAAATCTTAAGTATGGATAGTAATATGATAATTCTAATAATAACTATATAAATGCTATAGATTCGTCTATTATTTCTAAACTTCAACGAGGCAATATATGGCAATTTAAACTTAAATTGAATTGAACGGTGTATGTTTTTTTTTGTGCTAAGAGAGTCACATGGACGGGGATGAAAATCGATCTCAAGATCTCCTGAAATCAATAGAGAAATTTTAACAATTTAAATTGAATGGTGTGTGTTGAGTCAATGAATTGAATAGAGACAAAGAGATAAGGTAATAAGAGAGTTATTTATAACTTACTGCGATAGTTGGTTAAAACTCTCGAATTGGCTTTAAGAAATCCCGAGAATAATAATTCTCAACTTGTACTCGTGACCCTCTATAAACGCCAAAAAACAAAGATATAGGGTAAATTATTTAACCGGACTTTGGACCACAATGATTTATATATTTTTTTTAAAAAAAATTTGATACGATAAGATAGATGAATACATTCGTATGAGTCCTATCTCAAAATACCAGCACTAAGAGAGAGGGTGATAATATCCCAGCATAATGCTGGGGTGAGGTTCGAACCCCAACCAAAGCTAGGGAATACGAGAGTAACTCCGCTGAGCTACAACCATTGCCAAATTAAACAAGGAAAAAAACACATAAGAAAGGAAATTAATTACTATGAGTAGAACTAAAAGAAGCATGAATTGAGGAAGTGGTTGATAGCTTGGTGGAAAGCTTCCCACCTTTCCCAAGCATGTCCGGGGTCGAACTTCATCTCCGACATTATGCCGAGGTATTATCCTCCGTCTCCCACTCACAGTTCCTAAAATAGAATCTGTGTAGGGTTCCTCCCGTGTATCTTATCGTGTAAAAAAAAAAAAAGCAGGATGAATCAGGATCACTTTTCTTGGATCCTAAATTAGGTAGTGAAATTGAACAAATTAAAAGAAGGTACTCGTACAAGCTAAGGGAATCTATTCAATTCCTAGCTCAATTTGACAAATGCAAGCTTTATTTCGGGTGTACATAGTTGGTGATTAATTGATGAAAATTAATAAATAATGCAGGGCACAACCATACAACTCAACAGCATTCAATGAATGGCAAGCAGAAGCCAAAGCAGTGGCCATTCCAGCCGTGCTAAGCTTCTACCAAAAACTGGTGCGCCTCGGCATCAAAGTGGTGTTCCTTTCCGGTGCGCAAGAGGAGCTCAGGGAGCCCAAAGAGCGCAACATGAGGAACATCGGGTACCACAAGTGGCATATGATGATCCTAAAGTAAGCTCATCAACTTACGTCGTTTTATCGATTTCAAAAATAAAACGTGTTTGACTGTTGACACGATCCCACGTCACAAAAAATAATAATAATAATGTCGACCAAGATGTTAATAATAATAATAATACGTTGCGATTGCTAGAGGAGTGGGGGTCCAGATTGTATCTCGGCTCCCCTCCAACTTCTTGTAATTTGTTTGTCGTTTGTTGCTTGTAAAACTTTTCACGTTTTGGTGGATAATAATAATAATAATGTTGACGAATGCAGGCAAGCAAGTGAATCAAAGTTGAAAGCAGTGGAGTACAAATCAATTCACAGGACAGAGCTAGTAGAGAAGATGGGATACAGGATAATAGGGAGCATGGGTGACCAATGGAGTGATTTATTAGGGGACCATGTTGGCATGAGGACCTTCAAGGTGCCTGACCCTATGTACTACATTGGCTGATTCTATTCTCAATCTCTCACCTCTTCTTCTTGCAATTTTTATTTGACTTGTCACTTGTGGATTAGAAATTTGTGCTTTCTTTTCCTTAGCTTGTTCACAAACTTATGTGTATGTGCGTGCTCTCTTCTAATAAATTCTCATCTTCTTGTGGGTATCTCGTCATCCTTCAATTCAATCTCGATTGATCATATTAGGGTCTTTGATATTTATGTACCGTGTAATATAATATATCTTTACTTTTGTTATTTATATGTTATACGGAGTATGTTAAGACTACTTAACAAATCAACCCACTAAACTACCGAGCAAGATAAACAATAGGGATTAAAAATAAAACTTACGGATTACCAAAAAAAAAAAACTTACGCACTAATCCAGGCTCAACACTACCTTGAAGCACTTCACCCAAGTTCAACAAAACTTTCACCATATAGTGTAAGGTTGTCACTTGTCAGGTCATGTTGGTCTATTAGTACGTATGTGTAAATTTTGCATGATACAACTCGTTGAGCCCATTTACAAACCCATAAGTGATACGTGAACAGAACTATTGTCCCACATTAAACAAATGAAAAATAGTGAACCTCCCAAAGGATGGGAATATTCTCATTTTACAAATTTGACATATGTAGACCTTCCAATAAATATTGCTTGCTTGGTAAAATAAGTACAATATGACCATACGAGTACGAACGAAATAGGAGAGGAGGGGAGAAATAAATGGGGAGCTCCATAGATGCCGATGCTCTAAATATATTTTACGAAACAACCTCAACATCACAAATTCACAACACCACAAGGAAGAATATAGGAAGCCGCGTCTTTTCTGAGAGACAAAGAATATTAGACTTTTGGCCCACAAACACTAGATCTGAGCCCAAATAGTTATGGCCCAATTGAAATCCCAATAAAACCAGGTTGTAACTGCGGCCCAACCCTCAAGGAACGGGCTAAGTCGCGCCATGCCTACAGTCAATAGGTCTATTATGATCCCGGGACCATGTGGTCCCGGACAAATGTTCATTTCCGAAACTAGAAATGTTCATTTCCGAAAATAGAAATGTTTATTTCGAAAACACAAGTATTCATTTTCAAATATGAACATTTACATTTGAAAATGAACATTTTACATGTTGAGATGAACATTTCTAGTTTCGAAAATGAATATTTGCCCGGGACCATGATGAGGACCATGGTCCCGGGACCATAATAGAATTTGCGGTCTACAGTAGAGTTTTTGCAAAATTGCATCATGACTCGTGAATGATAAGTCTACCTTAAGGCTAGCACGGCCCAGCCCGAACAGGCCACAATACGATACTAGAGGCACATCAACAGGCTGACACGACACATCAGTTAAACTGAATACGAGTTTCATTTTTAGAAATTTGACACGAGTCTGACACAGCATGACACTACCCTTAATTATGGGCCATCTCGGCATGGCCCATGCCCACCTTTACTCAAGGGTAACTGAGTGAATTGTCACCATTATTGTCTCACTCCCTAAATAAGTTGAAGTTCGAAATTCTAAGTTTCATGATGCCAATGAACAACTATAGTCAACTAATAAACATACATCCTCATTGACCTTGTCATTTTTTTCATCAAGTTTTTTAAAATAAATTTTACAAATCCAACTTGTTTATGAAGTTGATGAATCCAAATATGTAGACTTTTTAACTACGCCAATTTCTCATCCTCTTATTAAAGTACGCAGAAATAAAAGGGAGTGACAAAACAATATTAGTACTCTCTCCGTATCAAAATAATTACAATGATTTAACATTTTTCATCTCTATTTTATGTCAAATCTTTACGTTTATTTATACGGAGGAAGTAGGATTTTTTCCGTGTCAAAAGGTAAGCAATAATGTTGATATTTATACATATACTGTGTATCAGTGTATGTATATCAGAAAGGCTGAAAGGCATGTCAAAATATTCGAGTGCAGTTCCTATATGTTTGCAATTCTTGGGAATCTTATTTGCAATTACAGATTATTGTTCTCATGTACAATGAGGCCCTTTTCATTCATTCTTCTAAGTTTGTACGGAGTACTTCAGGGTTACAATTCTATCTTAATATCAAATATGGACTATGTAAAATTTGAATACAATATAAATTAATGTTATACTTGAACTCAATTTTAACGTTAGTCGGGTAAAATTGATAGATTTATGTAAATTAATTAATTTATTATCTAGGATATCTATGTATATATTTTCTAATATCTTTGTATAGTTTAACCTAGGGTTTACTTGTATATATATTGCGTTAATTATCAATAATAATAATTTACGACAAATCATTCTTTCATGGTATCACGAGTTTAGGTTACATTATCCTACGTCTCCTCTCTTTTCTTCCGCTATTCTTCTTCTTCTTCCTGTTCTACTTTGGCTCCATGATGTCCATGTCGAGGGTTTACTTGTAATTGAATATAATATCATTATCGAATTATAAATTCATATTGTGCAATGGAATCATTCAATTTTTTTTTTAAAAAAAAGCACAAAAAAAATAAATCAAAATAAAATTTCCATAACTTATATCAAATAGTATTCAAATAAAATAATGTATATGTAATAGGAAAGTAGAAGCCAGAAGGTCATGCTTCCGAATGATCCAATTTAGATTTTTATATAAAAAAAATAAAAAAAATCATAGAAGATGGATGAAGTAATATAAAACTAATTAGAATGTTGAGATGGACCTTAAATTAATATATTTATAGGTCGGGGATATGCATAGATATCAAAAAAACGTTATCGATCACTTCTTATCCCAACACAATATTGTGTTGCGACTCTTGTGAGTTCCTCATGGATGGTGTACGTATTGTCATTTGTCAAGCTTACTATCTTTGGCAAGGATTTTACAAACACGCATATACAAAAGTGACTATATATGTTAGTTAGATCTTTAATTTAAGATAATCTACATTTATTATTGTCACCATATACAGGAATATATATACATATTTCCTCCGTTTTCTAATACTTGCAATAAAATGGAATATTTGTGAGAGATAAAAAATTCATATGTTGCAAGTATTAGAAAACGGAGGAAGTACATGTCTTGTACGTAGGTCACCTTTGCCATAGTTAGAGCCTTAGAGGATGTACTTGACCTAAACATACATAAGCATTTAAGACATCGTCGCCTTTATTATTTAACAACTTGGGTTAAAGTACGGAGTACTACGTTTGCTAAATAAGGACCACGTTTCGCACCTTTTGAATTGAGACACTTATTACTCGGGTGGTGAAGTCATGCAAGGTGAATATCTCTATTATATAAGGGAAGGGGGGAGGAAGATGGTGTCCCCCCCTCTTAAAATACGATAGTACCCTTAATGAATGATGAAGCTAAAAGACTTTGATACCCTTAAGGTCTTAATATAAAATTTATGAATTGATGTGTGCTTAAATTATCCAAAATAAAGAATATATTTATTATGTGACTTAATTAATTAGTGGAAAAAAATCAAAACTACGATCATTATTCCAAATTGAATTAAAACATATATGGAATATATTTTGAATTCAAATCATAGTTTATTAGTTTCCTTCTTTTTTTATGGGAAAGTCATAGTTTTTTTATGGGCAAGTCAGAGTTACATATAAATTAATTACAATCAAAATAAATCGTATGACTTATTATTAGATATAAATTAATAATATCAAATATTTCTTAAATATTTTAATTAAATACATACTATATAATTATTTGTAATCAATCACAATGTTCATAGGTCAAGCACGCATCGCGTGCACATAATTACTAGTGATGTATAAACCGAAGGAACTACAAAATAACATTTCACTGTTCATTTGAAAAAGTATTTGATGTCTAAGTAGAGGATAATCGACTTGCCATTTGTAATCGTTTTCAAAAGAAAATAGCACCGGAGATCAACGATTCAACGGATTGGGGATGACTTTACGATGGTCGTCCAAAAAAGTCCACCACTACGGATGAATGTGAACCGTTAATTTTATTTTATTATATATTTTTTTCTAATAAAATATTTACCAAATCTCCTTAAATATGTCAATATTTACTTTTGTTTTGATTGCAAATGAATCTTTCCTTATTTGAAAAATAAATATTAGGCAACATCAAAACAAAAGAAAATATTGATATATTTAAGGAGATTTCATAAATATTTTGCTTGAAAAAAAGATAAAACTAGTGGCTCACATTCATCCGTAGTGGTGAGCGTTTTTTGGACGACCATTGTAAAGTTTTTGACGAATTAGAGGTTCTTCATTTTTTTTTTTTTTTTTTTTTTTTTTGTTTATTTTTGCCATTTTATAGTTTTAACAGTTTTCAAAAATCTACTTCGTACTTCATACATGTAAAGTTATCTCTATTGTATACTCATACAAAGTGCATGAAAAAAAAAATAAAAAAATCATATAGTGAACTTGAAAGTGGAGTATCTTTCCTAATAAAGTGCACTAATACAATTTAAGCAAGAACTTTAAATTAACTATAGACTATAGTGTGATTATCCAAATATCCAATACGTTAAGCCGGCAACTTTGTCTTTGTTTGACACAACATATACCAATATAGCTTTCAGTATATTGCGTATATTTATAACAATTGTTACGATTATCAGCTACATTTTGTAGCAAGAACAAAAACAGTACGTACTTGTATCAACTATCAACTTAATTATCTACTTGTATGTTATTATATGTTTGTTTGCTTTCGAAGTTAAATGCTGCATTAGTTGACTTTTGTAATCAAATGTAATTACATGCAAAGTTAAGCATCAAAGTATATAAATACACTCCGAAAGCTTAAGGTTCTGTTTTCGTCAACTTATTTCAATAAGTTTCAGTAAAAATATGTTCAGTTCAACAGTAGATGAAGATCATTTTCAGTTGTAGATGAAGATCATTTTTGTAAAAATAAGTTTAATTTAGTAACAATAAGTTCAATTCTTAAGAAATTTGTTAAAATTTCAGTAAAAATAAGTTTAATTCAGCAAATTTCAATTGACAAGACCTAAGCTCTCATAATTCAATGCATGCATGCATAAAAATTCTCATTATGAGTATTTTTTTTCTTTTAATTTCAACTTGTTTGTACTTATCTGAACTTATAATCATAACTTATCTTATTCAATAAATACTGAAAATAAATTGAAGGGAACATAACCAACTTACTGATCAATATACTGCTCTAAAAAAAGAAAATCTTATTTCTCAATCAATTTAAAATCTAACTCAACAAAATTACTTATTCCATCTCAAAAAATAATAATAGCAAAAAAAAAAAATTAAACTTTTGATCAAATCATAATAGTATAAGTATATATCCACAATATTTTTGCATTAGATATAATATTATATATTATTATATATATATATATATATATATATATATATAATAATATATATATATATATATATATATATACTATATATATGTTATATCATGCATTTAGTCAATTACGGATAATACTTTCCAGCATTCATGCTCATATTGAAAAGTTACCTCATCAGCAAATGTAAATTCATAATTATGAGAGTAATTAAACCACATAATCTCTGGCTAGCTAGGGCAAACAATTAATATAATAATGATGATATTTGTGTAATTAAAAAAGGGGGTTATTATTTTAGTCATAGGAAACAGAATTTTGATGAAAGGAATGATATGATGTCCTTGGAAAACCACAAGACAGGAAGATCCCTATTGGGGTTTATCAAAGAGAAACAACACCCTCTTTTCTTTTAGACAACTTCCATGGTTCCTGTTAGCAGACAATTCCCTCATTTTAGGGCTATTTTTTTTTATTCATTCTATCATTACTATTAGTTTAATTACCATATAATACTAATGTGAAATAAATCATATTAGTATTAGACCCTAATAGCATTAACACTAGCAATTTATCATATTCTTAATTAAGCAACATACATACACCATATTAAGGAGACAAAGTTATTTCATTTGAAGCTTAATTAACAAGACAATTGCCTCTTATCCGGTTTTCGGATTATATGTTTAGTATACAAAGAGAGACAAAGAGCACTTTATTTTGGATTAATCACATACATAGATGTTGTTAATTAATTAATTAATTAATTAAATTATAGTTTAGCAAGCAAAGCCACACGAGTGATCGACTTGAAGTGTTTAATACAAAAAAGGACAAAACGACTTTCTATGGAATCAAATTTGACAAAAATCTTTAACTTGGATGTGCCCTAGCTAATGCCTAATAGTCAATACGGAATATTCTTAATTTTTTCACTTATTACTCTTAAATTTTTGCAAAAATAAAAAAATAAAAATACTATATCAACATATTGTAAGTAGGAAAATCCAGTGATGATGAACMTGAATTGTAATACTGCATATACAACTGCAACAAAGTCTTTATTTAAAAATAATAATACGGTRTCGATCAATTGGACATAAATYAATAYGGAGAATTGCATAAATCGTRAATATAATTGAAATACTGYACATACAAGTATAATGGGAAAAACATGAAATCTACTTGATTGCAACTKAGCAAAACCCAAACTAACCCTAAGTATATTATTCAAGAATAATCATGCTTCAAATAATCTCTGATTTCTAACATACATTTATTTCATTACATGAGTTGACTATTTACTCTCAATGCAAGTTTAATGTACAAGCAACCACATACTACTTATATCAGACCTGTTTTTGATTGATGCAATGGTGATGATTGATTGAGATAGAAGAAGATTTTTTATATCTTTTCCTTGTGAGTAGGGAAATCATATATATATATATATATCATATATAATAATATAACCATTAACAGTTGAAGTGAATTAAAAAAAAAAGAAACAAAAAGAAATAATGTAAGAGAATGAAGAAGATGAAGATCTTATTATTGCCAAGAAGAGACTGAATAAAGAGGGCGATTCTTCCACCCAAGTAACAAACAATTGCTGTTATGAACCTGAAGTTGGTATCCTTCTGAAGGATAGTGAAGCCTCAGCAACAACTTGGCTTGAGACAATGAGAAGGGACTTAAGGCGAGGCTCCTGAACCCGGAGCTCCGCAACACCAACTCCCACGACTCGAATCGTTGGTGTCTCTCTTTCCGTCTCTCCCCTTCCTCCCCCACCACGTCTTTTATTTCTTCACCGAACCACCCCTCCTCGACGGCCACCCTCTCTCGACTTTGCGGAGGGAGGGTGGCCTCTAGAGAGTCGAACACGGCTCCGTAGTGCTCTAGGGCCTCCACAAACCTCCTTAAAAAGAGAGGGTGGTTATGATCGGCCTCTCTTTCTCCCAGAGTCAAGACCCTAGGGTTTAGGGCCTTGACCCTGTGGAGGAACCTTCTGAGGGACCTTGTATCATATTCCCTCAGGAGGCGGTGGAGGTAGTCCCCGCAGTTTACTGCAAGGGCCTCCTCCACCGGATCACACCCGAGGCGGTGATCCATCAAGGCATGGATCACCGCCTCGGAGTGATCCACGACTTCAGAGTCGCGGAGCACGAGATCATGGAACCGAAACTCGAGGCCTAGGGATTCGGCAAACATTCTAAGCCGGTCCCCAGTCCTGTCTAGGAGACTAGGATCGTGGGCGGCACCCGTGATCCGGATCATAGGAGTCGGGCGACCTATTGTGGTCGACCGCTCCATGATTGCTTGCAGAAGCGGAGGCCATTGGACGCCGTGCATGATGTCCATGTCGAGGATGTGGATCGATGAGTAACCCTCGACCGCTTCTAGGATCGCTTGGTTAGCCGTCAAATGTGTGAATCTAACAAAAGGGGTAACTTGGTTTAGTGAAAGGTAAGACGAGTATCTAGTTGTTGCTACTTCCGACGCAACTCTCGAAGGTGCCGCTATTTGTGGTGGTGAGGGGAAAATAGGACGTTGAGCTAGAGTAAGAGGATGATGAGCTACGCTAGGGCTAATACCACAAGCAGCACTACTACTTGAGGTGATCATAGATAAATGGCGATTAATACGTATGCTTAAGGCCCGGCAAAAGTAATGCACGAGCCGTGCGGTGGAGTCGCCAAACTGTAGGCCGAAGTCGGTTGTGAGAAGGGTGAGAAGGCGGTTAGCGGACGAGAATTCAGACCTAGATATCAACTCGGCACAAGTCACCAACAGTTGACGTGGGTGAATAACCGGTGACGACGTGTGATGATGAAAATGAGATGATGATGATGAYGACGACAATGTAGTAGGTGGTTGTTCTGCTGCGGATGAAGATGAAGTGAGATCCAACGGTTGGGGAGGAATGAGATCCAACGGCGAGGATCGGTCGTGGTTTCGGTCTTCCTCGGAAGAAATTGAGGAAGAGCCCAGCATATCTTGCCTTGCCCTAGCCTTATTAGCTAGTTAGCAAAACAATTATGCAAACTAATTAGTCTACTAATAATGAAATCAATGGAGTACAATAGTGAAAGAAAGAGCAATAATATTGTGTGTGAAAAAGCCCTAAAAAAAAGTGAATGAGAATGAGAGAAGCAATACATACACAAGAAGAAGTACTAGTAGTAGTAGTAGTTTGGGAGTGTGACACAAAAAGCAAGGTGTAAAAAGAGGCAAAAGATGCTACTGATGCTAGCTGATAAGTAGTAAACTACCACTACTGTTGAAACTACAGTAGCACACATCAATAAGCACAACACCAATAAATGCGAGAAGAGGAAAAGAGGAATCCCTGGAATTTCTCCAAATTTAATGCAAATGACAAGGGATAGAAGTTACTCCAAAAATATGAGTATATATTTATTTTGTTTTTATTTATTTTTTTGTATGCCAAAGAAAGCAAATGATGAAAGGAAATAGCAAAAGGAATAAATTTAAAAGAGGGAGATATAATTGGAAGCTAGGAAAGTAGGTGCTCCTGAGAGGAGAGAGAGAGAGAGGAAGGAAGATGAGGGAGCAAGTAAAGCAGCTGAAACAAGTTTTGGTTCGTTTTCATTCAACACAATAAATGGGGAAAATACTGTAGTGTCCTTATAAACAAGTGGTGGGATTTTGGTACTATGCTTCGCTAGGAGGTGATCATTAGTAGCTCAGTCGGCTCACTCGATCCAATTCGTTAGAAAAAAGTAATTAATGAATTGAGCAATCAAAAATACAAAGTATTGTTTTTAGTGTTGAAATTCTAAAAAGTTGTAATGATATTATAAGGCTTGTGCATATGGTTATCTAGCTAGTAGTAGATCAGTCTACTCCGCAACCTGATTGCGACTTTGTGTTAAAAATCACAAGTTGATTGCGGCCTAATCTGTCCAAGGCTAAATTCTATGAGTTATGCACTTGTTATTTGATAACTATTTTCTCCCTTTGACTCTCTTGTCTTTCCACCTTCTTTAATTTGGGGGTTATGTCCCTTTATTTTTCTGAATAATTATTCAAGTTTTGAGAGTCATGTCTTTTTAAACTCCTTGATTAATTGATTGGGAGGTTATGGAATGCTAAGAGTCTTTCATCTCTTCATCGTTTTCCTTCTATCCTTCTATATATACATCTTTTTCCACACCTTTTAAACATACATTTTGATTTGATGCATACACACATTAAAATTGTAAATTCACCATTTCTTGTTTTTGGGCATAAGTTTATGTGGCTCCAAATCTTCACCTAAGAATGCCCTTGTGTGAAGATGGTGTGTAAACTTTTGTTAACAAGTCAGCAAATACAAACTGCACTCCAATTGCGCCGAGTTATCGTTTTCAAGTCAGTGGTCTTAATTGTCAATTTGTCATGACATACCATCTTATTCTCTATTAATTCCTAATCTAGTTGTAGCCTTGAAAACACTCTTATTTCCGACATTTAGCTCAAAGCTCAAATCTAGTCCCCAAAACTTGCATTTTTTATACACAAATTTGTGCATGATTTTTTATATATAAATCAGACCTTACTCGTTCACAAGTTCATTTGATAGTCTTTGTCTAAAGGTCAATAACTAAAGATGACTTTCTCGTCAAAAAAAAAAATAATAAATAACTAAAGATGACTTACTATTAATAAAACGTTTGTTAATAAAATAATAACTTAACAACATTAAGAATCTCAATCCAATAATATGAAATCCAATCAATAAATTTGCAAGAAAGAAATGGAGGGTCTGATAACTTGAGTAACTTGCTTGTATCGCACGGTCCCATCCATAGTACCTCAGACATGTCCCTATGCCCACACCTATGTATGCCCTACTTACTACCCCTTCCCTATTTTATGCATTTCCCTTCTCCATTCTTTCATCTACTCTCTGTGCTTAGTATCGAATTTGATAACGGCACTCCCAATCTCTTCGAATATAAGAGAACTCGATTTTTGAGCAAATGATAAAGGTACACACTCACAAGCTCACATAAATATTAATTGCATACCAAGCACTCCGCCTACACAAGTGTGCCTTTATTATCTCTCGATTTTTTGTGCTCTACTCATGTTAGAACAAATATAAAATGGCCCCATACTTTCTCTATTATTATTATAACTTTTTTATTTTTTAAAAAAAAGTTTTTCGTATCAATTTAATAGAAAAGGCTACATGCAGCCCCTTGGATCGGAGCTGCATATAAAAGTCTTTAAATATAGTACTTTGTAGAAAGTTTAAGAAAAATATATACTCCGTAACATTTATTACATTGATTTTCTTTTGAATTCATTTTGTTATAAATTCACAAAATAATACCCATTTTTAAAGTAATGCTTATTTTGTGAATTTTATCATAAAATCACAAAATAATATCAGTTCACATACTTTATTACATAATTTCTTTGTGACGCATGCTTACGTTTCTCATTCAAAATGAAACAAAATACAAATAAAAGAAAATTAACACTATACAATTATTTCTTTTGTGTCTATATTTTACAAATCTTTGTTTTGTATAGTCCTAAATTAAAGAAATGTATTTTGTTTTTGGTTCACCCTTTTGAGCTAATTCGGATTTGAGGATCAGTTCTAGGTGATTAGGTTTCAATCCTCTCCCAATTATTGTTGTGAGGGATCAAACTCAGGTTCTCCCTACACCAAGGGTAATCCCAATCACCACTACACGAACAATTAATTGGTGAATTTTTTTTAAAAAAATGTATTTGACCATTAATATCTTCGTTAATATATATTTTTTCAACAAATCTCAATTGACTATGAACCATCTATATTACTATCAACCATCTATATTTAAAAAAAACCGAAGAAAATACTCAATCCTTAACGTATTAATTGCAACAGTTGAATAATTTTTCTCTTTAATGTATTTCATCCGTAACATAAAAACATACTCCGTATTATACTTTGAAAATATAAATTAAATATGTTTCATATGTCAAATTGTTGCAGTTATTACGAAGGGAGTATATCGGTGTAAACTGAAAACGAGTTGAATTAGAAACTAAAAAAAAGTAGGTGCAGCAAACGTAGTACCACTACAACCGACGAAAGCATAGGTAGCTCTCATAGAGGTAATAAATGCTCACATGAATATAAAGATCCACGACAAAATTCACTCAAGTGAAGTCCCTTATTGTAGAATTGTAGATCTTGCTAGTCCTCACTCCTCAGTCCTCACTTTCACAGTTTTTACAGTCTTATTTAGGGATGCAAGTGGGGCGGGTCAAGTAGGAGMCCCGCCCCATCCCCGCCCCAACGGGGCGGGGATGGGGCCAACTTTGACGGGGATGGGGATGAAAATTGTACCCACCGTGGGGATAGGGATGATTTTTTGGCTACCTCCGCCCCATCCCCGCCTCGCCCCGCCCCGCCCCGCATTTTTAAAATTAATAATTGAATTTTTATTTTTTTGGTTACTAATTGAAAATTTATTTATATTTTTATTTTTTGGGCCTTATTATATCTGTAATGTGAGTTAGTTTTTTTTTGGGCCTTGTTTGTGTTATTTGGGCCTTTGAATTGTTTGTGTTATTTGGGCCTTTGAATTGTTTGTGTTATTTGGCCTTGTGGGGATTTCATGGGTCTTAGGTGGGGATTTTGGCGGGTAGTGGGGCGGGGAATACGGGTATGAGGTGGGTATGGAGACCCACCTGGGTCATGGGGCGGGGATAGTTCAATATATGTCCCCGTCGGGGCGGGGATGGGGATAAAAGAAATATCCGCCGCGGGGATGGGTACGGGGATGGGGATTCCATAAGTAGGTGGGGATGGGGATAGGAATTGCAATATCCGCCCCGCCCCGTTTGCATCCCTAGTCTTACTGCCAACCCAAGTTACCCAACCCAACTCTTTTATCATTCTGTGCGTTGACACTCTCGGGAGACTTATCCGGACTCCTAACAAGACACGTAAATAGTCCGGAGTAGGAAAAATAAGTTTGAAAGGACCGCATGTAGTACACGGATGATAGGCGGTAAAAGAAAAGCCTACTGTACCAATGAGGTTTTAACCGAATAGTTAAGACTAAAAAATTGAGTTCTATAAATGCATCGATGTCGTCTTTTGTGACTCGTTTGCACCGAGGACAAATAACAACTCTATTGTACACATCTGTAGTTCTATGTTGGTACAAGTGTAGGACATGGCTTGATATGAGATAGCTTCAGCCTTCATTAATAGATCGACCAAAAGGCAGGGGCCTCACCCCAACCACATACACTTATAGAAAACAACATGACCCAAATACTGCAAAAATATAACGACGAATGAAATGAGCACGCTATACAAACAGTACTTAAAACTGTGCTCAACTAAACCTACTTCTCACATTATTTTTCCCATCCCTCACTGACTAAGACTCTTCGTACGGAGCATTAACGGTCCATTTACTTTAGCTGACTGAAGTGAATTGAATTGAATATAAGTTGAAGTAAAGAGGCCCTAATACGAACATTTCACAAACTAGTTCTAAATTCTAATCGGCTACAAACAATATCGACCTAAACTTGAACCAAACGAGCTATAGATCATAAGGCACAAACCACTGTCCTATAATTTAATTAAACATGAAACAAGCATAAAAAAGCCTTTATAATTTAAGAGTGTCTCTTATGATGAGTCGAAGTTATACCTGGCAAATCGATCGGTCAGGTCGGTATCGGTCGATCAATGTTCGATTTCGGGCATTTACAGGTCAGTCATTTTTTGATAACGGGTCGAATTTCTTTGTTCATGATCCAATATCTTCGGTAACAGGTCGGTCGGTCAAGTTTTTTTTAGTGCCTTTTTTTTTCTTTCGATGTTTCGCCAAAATTAGATCAATTATTAAGGTTTTTAGGACTTAAAAATGTATAATGTGACTAAACTAAGTAGAAATTAGTCATTAAACTATATATTTATCTGAATCTAATAAATTTTGTAAAAGATGGTCTAAGTATTAGGGTTCAAAAGGTAAAAAATGCATAATTTGTTCATACTCACTAGTAATTTTTTTTCGAAACTACTCATTCTAGTTCCTTTTTATTGCAACAAGTAAACTTCTGTAATATTTACATTTATTAGTTTGACTAATATTTGTGATTTGTACATAATTAAACACATTTATAAGTAATTATACTAGATAAATCAGTCAAATCGGTCGGTCAGGTCGGTAACAGGTCGGTCAACATTCTAATACAAGTTACGGGTTCGGTCAAAAAATGGATTTCGGTCAAATCTTCTTGTTCATGATCCAACTTTTCCGTGTCGGTTCCCAGATCAAAATTGGATCGGGTTTATTTTTGCCAGGTATAGTCGAAGTGTTGCAAACTTGCAATTATTTGACAAACAACTCGTATAATTCTTAAGTTTACTTGTAAAAGTGATAAAGAGGTGCTGAAATGATAATGCAATTGCAAGCAACCTTTCATGTTTGCGAATGATTGATTGTACTAACAATCATTACTTTCGGACTTTTACTCCTTTTTTACTTATAAAACCACAGCCACAGCCACCAGCCCAACACATTAACAGATCTTAGAAGACTCGCTAATGGGTGGTGAACAACTTCGACTTGGAGTCAAGAGGGAAGCTCATTGAACTTAGCCACCATCGTAGGAGGTTAATATGAAGGCTTGAGAAAGGGTTGAGCGAGATTTGAAATGACGTGTTTGCTTGTTCATAGCAGGAGTCAACCCAGTTTCTTGGGTGGTGTTAAAGGTACACTCTTTTAAGTGGTGTGCGGAGTGTGCCTTTAACATTGCCCGAGTTTCTTATGTAACAACTCTATCCTAAACTAATAATTCCATAGAAATAAACCTTTCAAGTGTCAATTCTACATGTTTCTGCTTCAAAGAACTTGAATTTCTTACTAATAATTTCATAAATTCAACAACAGCAACATTCAAAACAAACACCGCCATAGTCTTGACATAATCCGAGACACCACGTGTCGCCGGATAGCTAATTGTGATTTTCAAAAAGAAGTTAACATGTACATAAAATTTTTTTACAGCCAACAAGAAATAAAATACACTTGCCATTTCAGGATACTTAGCTTTCGCTAATCTCTAAGCTCTAGGAATTACAACTAAATGGCTAATAAGCATTCGCTGATCTTCATCTATAAGGTCTAGGAATCACGGCCTAATGACTATTCACTAATCTACTCGAAATCTAGGGCAGCGACAATAAAACTTGCAAGAAAATTTCACCAGTCAGCATGCATTTGTACCTACCTTGGCATTCCTCATCTTTCACCACAACCCACAAGAATTCATATCAGATGCTGTCATTTGAAGGAGGAACCCGAGATCCATTATCACGTAGGAAATGAAAACCATTCTGCCCAACCTAAAGACCTTTTTCCGATTTCCAACCAGCTATGCGCCTATGCCTGTCTGGGCAGATGAATTCAGACAAACAATATAAACAAACACTGTCACAGATCATTCTCTTCTCTTGGAAATCAGATTGTGCAAGAAATGATGCATTGACTTGTGACTTTGTGAGACCAAAAAAGATATTTTGTTATCATATATGTTTCATTGTTACTTTAACCAAAAATGGGCAACTATAAGAGGACCTAATTATTCAGGACATCCAGACAACAGGTTCCGGAAGGGAAAAAAAAAACGCATGGTGTAACCTTAATAATCCATTCCATAGAAGTAAAAGAGGGACTTACCAGTGAAGCAATTCAAAAATGAATCCATCTATCAATCAAAAGCAGATACCATTCTTTCACGTGCTGTACACAAGCTTCAGGGGGACTGATTGAATGAATGCTTCAAATCAAAGAAAACAGGGAAGGTTATGCAAAGCAGTACTTTCGCCTTAAGCACCTACCAAATATCCTCACGTTTATAACTCAATAAGTAATTTGTTCTAAACAAATTACGACGAAGAGGTTGCAAACCAAGGGTATAAATGTTTGTTCGCCATCAAGTTAGTTCATCAATGGACCTTCCAAAAAATCAGTACGAAACATATCTTATCACCTTAAAGGACTCACAACCCAACCAGTGATTGGGTTTTGTTTGCGGATCCTGCCCATCCGGCGTGAACCACTTTGCAGCCGCTCTAGAATGGCATAAGTAATTGAATCAGGTGTCAAGCCCTGTTGCTTTAGTTTAGCATACAGATCTACAGCTTCAGCTGTTTTACCACATCGCTCAAAACAATCGAGTAATATATTATATGTCACGATATTAGGACTGCACCCCTGAGATATCATATCATCAAACAGCCTACTAGCCATCTCCACTTTGTCCGTCTTGCCAAAGCATTCAATTAGCGTGCTATAAGTGACAACATCAGGATTCAAACCTTTCTCTAGCATTTCTCTGAACCTCATGTGAGCTTCATCCAAATCACCATTCTTACCCAAGCAATTAATCAAAGAATTATATGAAACAATATCAGGCTGACAATCACTCTCCTCAAGTTGCTCAAATATTTTAACTGCTTCGTCGACTTTTCCTGCCCTACCAAAACTAGATATCAAAATATTATAAGTATATATATCAGGTGCTGGTCCATCTCTTTTCATCTTCTCATAAAGATCATGAAGATGGGAAATCTGCTTTGATCTGCCAAGACCTGACATAACTGTGTTATACATCATCATATCAGTTGTAATGCCCTTCTCATGAATCTTATTTAGTAAATCAATGGCCTCCACTGTTTTGCCTGCGTTACATAGGCTCTCTAACATTGAGATGCAAGCATCCCTGTCCCCCTTATCATAAAATGTCCACATATTGCAAAATAGGCGATGAGCTTCATTTGCATGCCCCAACTTACTGAGTGTCCTCACAAGATATGCATATATTGACTTAGTCATATATTTGTTTGATAGCTCAACAACCTCATCTAACTTACCCAGTTGTCCTTCAGCGACAAGAACAGTCAAAATCAAACTGTAAGTAAACTCATTGGGGCGACAATTGTTTTCTACCATCTTTGAGAAAAGAAAAATTGTCTTCTCAACCATTCGACCCTTAGCAAGTGCCTCGATCATAGTATTATAGGCAATTAAATTAGGAGCAAAGCCCTTCCCTAGCATTTCCTGAAACAATGCCAGGGCTTCATCAGGCTTCCCAATTTTGCCCGTCATTCTTACCATAATAGTGTATGTATATTCATCAGGCTCGCAATAATTTGTCTTCATGTCCTCAAAAACCAAATAGGCTTTATTAACCTGTGGAAAGCTGTATATCAGATCATTAGGACATATACCTAAGATGGAAAACAAAATCAAGCACTTTCAACTCAGTAGACATACAGTTTCAGCTTATAACTGGTAAAGTACACTAGCACCTCCATTTATGCATCATTACCAGACTAACAAAGGAGAGAAAATTCTTGCTATCTTATGCAACTAGAAGGAAGTAGTAAACTAGTAATACCATCGCTGCACTTTCCTTGAAAAACATACAAAGTATGAAAGTAGTATAATCTGAATGACTGTATTAAGGCCAAGGAGACCAGGTGCTAGACAACCAGAGTCAATTTTTCCAAGTAGAATATTCGCAAATTCAGGGCACAAAAATGACAATTAAGAGCCATTACAGGCCCAACGATACTTGTCTACAGTAGTCACTGATGGCACGTTAATTCTGCGATCAAAGGCTAACAACAATCTGAAATTATAAAAGAATGTTTAACAAGTCATACTTGAATAGAGAGGCCCAACTCCAAGGTCAGCCCATACAATTTAATTACTTTTTAAAGCTCTAATACATCGAAAAAAAGAAGAAAATTCTACATAGTTCAAAATTAAGCTTTGCCTTTTATCGGCAATAAATTTAGAAAATTCATAGACTCTTAAGCACGTTTTAGTATAGCAATCACAAGATGCTGTGAATGTCCAAGCATGAGCCACAATTACCCACAAAAAAGGTGCTCATAGATAGTTTAGCAAACCTAAATTTCTAATAACAAGTGCTTCTTGAAACTGCTGAGACTAATACTTTATGCATCTAATAAGACAATTCAGTCCAACATTTCAAATAAAAAAAGAGAATTTAACAGCATTCTTAGAGGTAAAAGGTGCTACGAAACTCCAATGAATACCTACTCAAGGGGTTCAACTAAACAGCTGTGAAGCAATGTCAAATATCCATTATGGAAAATGAGTTATAGTGAAGTAAGAAATGAAACAACAGGGATAGAGGAGCATCTTGTTATGAGTTTTCTCACGGGTCAAAATGACATAGAAACTTCTAAGCATGCCCATTGCAAGTTCAAACTTTTGCTTCCATTACATACTTATGTTTCTATGCATGTATCATATACAAACCTCTAGAGCTCTATGTAAGATGCATAGCATGCATCATTACATACAAATTTCATAATCAGAACCGAGATACACACGAGTCCAGGTATATTGCTCATGCATATATAATTATATATCAAGACTCGACATGATTCCTTGAGTGATTAACACAAAATCTTTAAGCTCTTATGATACGCAAAAATATAATCTTCCTACCCAGCATAATTATGGAGTGCAACTAAGCTAATCATTGAAAATGAATATTGTCAAAAACAGTAAAACAGGTTAAATCTACACATAATGCTACTTCAAACAATTTGATTAGAACAAAAGAACTGTATGATGCAATACACTAAAGCTATTGTAAAATCAAAGTTTCTTCAACACTATTACTTCATAAGAAACCAGAACACAAACATTAAATGTCCAAACTTTCATCACAGAATATCCTAGATATTATTAGCACTCTCAAAACACAATAAAATTAAATTTTTTAAAAAAAAAAACAAAAAATAATCTTACGATTCTTACCTCATTGTTCTTGGCAAGAGAATCCAAGAGCATATTATAAGGAATAATATCCAATTTATACCCTTTCTTCTTCATAACCTTATAAACATCAAACGCCTTTTCGAAATCGTAAGACCTCAAATAAGCCTGCAAAATACACTTGTACGAATACGAATTCAACTGCAAACCCCATTTCTTAGCCAACTCTAAACACCAATCAACGCCATTATCCTTCGCGCCCAAAACCCCAATCAAAATATTCACAGTGGAAACATTCCCTTTCACACCTTCCTTGTCCATTTGCGCAACAATCCCACGAACTTCACCAACCCAATTCGACCCACCAAACGACGCCGCATTCGCAAGCACGAGAATCAATCGGTTGTACGAGAATGTGTCGTGCCGGAATTTGGGGAAATGCGAGGGGCAAAAATGGAAGAATTGGAGTGAGAGCTGGGGTGAATTGTGGAGAGATTTGAGGATTAAAGAGAACTCGGAAGGAGTTAGGGTTAGGGTTTTAGTTAGTGATTGGAGATAACTCGAGAGGTTGAAAAGAGGGGTAGTAGTTGAATTGGGGGATTTTAGGATTTGGATGATTTTGCAGATTAAGTCGCGGCGAGGAAGAGGGAAGCCGCGGGTGTCGAAGGGGACAGAGGGTGATTTGACTTTGGCGGAGAGTTGACTTTTGCGGCCGTCGGTGGTGGTGGAGGTGATTCTGGCGGTGTATTTGGTGGCGTAACGGCGGAGTTGGCGGTGGTGAGAGAATTGGGGTTTCATTGTTACGTTGGGGTTTTTGAATTGAATTGAAACAGATGATATTCGAGGCCTCGAGGATTTGAGTGTAGTAACGGGTCCATTTTGGCAATTTGGACGGTTCCCCGAGCTGCCAGTGCCACTAGGGTGATTACTTGACTCGATTCGTTAGGATTTTGAGTTGAACTCAGACAAGTCAATCTTTGACCGACTCAACTTAGTTTTGACTGAGTCGAGTCTTGCTTGAGAATTGCTCCATATAATAACATACAAGTTGCCATATTTAGTGATTATTACTCATTTACGGAGTAGTTGATATTGAGAGAGGGGTTTGGTCGTTTGGAGTGGTGACCTCAACTTGGCCTTTGTTATTTTTGAGTCAGGGTCTGTTTACATTAATTGAAAACAATCGAATGAAACTAAGATGAATTGAGTTGAATGGAGTTTAACTCAATTGAACTGAATTTCAAATGAGGTACTCCACCATAATGGAAGTGCGAGCAATTAAATTACGACATTCTTCTTGTCAAAATGTAATTGAGAGGATTTTTGCGATTCTAAAAAACGAGGGAAGATTCTACAGTCCAGGTCTATGACGAAATGGATTTTTCATATCAATTGCAAAGCATCGTCGCATGTTGTACTCTACATAACCATATTCGTTTACATGATCTAAGGATTCCTATGATGCACCAAGTCGAGGTTATAGAACCAAAAGAAGATCCTTCTATGTATGATGATATCAAAAGACAAGATATGATTGTTATTCGACAACAAATCATTGGTCAATTACGGGAGTCAATTCAATTAAATAACAATGAACCAAAGTAATTTGATGGATCGGAACAAGACGAAAAACTAATTGGTTATGAAAATTAGTACCGAATTGAAAAGAGTTGAACTGCACTAAAAATAAGCAAAAGTAAACATGTCCTTGGATGAGTTGGTCTACTCTGGACCTATGAGGCTATGACCATAATGAACAATATGAACCCATAAATATTTTACATTTCAGACATGAATATTTGTATTTGAAAATGAACATTAACATTTGCATTTGAAATATGAACATTTGTATTAGGAGTAACATTTAGAGATTGACGTTGACATTTTAAAAAGATGAACATTTGTAGGATCATAGTGAGAAATATAGACCCGAGTTTTAGGTAAAAATTTACAGTGTAAGATTTTGAGTATTTAGGATCGAGAAAATATTAATTTTGGACCAGGGCCGTAGTGCAGTGGCACTCTCCCTCATCTCCCAGGGTCGTGCCCCAGGGTTGAGTTTCACCCCCTACGTTTCGTTGGGGATTTATCCCCCATTCCCCATCCCCCGCTGCACAGTTCCTGAAATAAAATCTGTGCCGAGTCCACTCGTTAGCCTTATCGCGTAAAAAAAAATAAAAAATGCAAGTGTACATTGTGCAACAAATAATAATCCTAAGACAAAAGGCAAATGTGTAAAACACAATTCCAAAACAGTTGTTTTTTTGCTCCCCTAGTTTTTTGAAAACAAACAAATGGAGTCATCATATTCTTCTTCTTTTCTTCTTCGTTAATTCTGGCAAACTCCAATTCACTCCTTTTTCTTCTTTTCCTTACTTTCATTTCTTTGTTTCATCAACACTTCATCTGATCATCAATCACTCGACCATTCTGCTATGCTATGGACACCTCCACTCCTTCCAGTGCACCCCCATCTCACACCGTCAGATCTTCCACCATCATACCATCCGACGGCCCTGATTCTTCCACCCTTGAAACGCCCAAGTTTGTCAATGGCGAGTTTGGGTTTGTTCTCGAAGATGTTCCTCACTTGACTGATTATCTCACTAATCTTCCTGTAATTTTCATTTCCCTCCTTTTTTTTCGCATTTATTTTTTTTTTATTTGGTTAAATCTTGTTTGCGTAAATTTAGTGTAATGTACTGTTGAGATTTTTGATCTTGGTCCGATTATTGCGTTATGGCCTAATATGGGTAGATTTTTTTGAGGGAAAAATGGGTCCTGTTTTTTTATGAAGTATTTTTCAGCAAAAAGTGGGTGCAGAAGAAAATAAAGTGTTTTATGTTTCGAATTGTGGGACATTTATTTTGATTCTTAATTGAATTGCATTTCTGTCACTTTCAAGTATGATTTTAACTGCTATGATAAAGATGGGATGATCTTGAATGATTTTATTATCGATTTCATGAATAATCATCAAATGATGTAATTATCAATAATATAGAGATGGGATTATTACTCAGTAGAATGCTAAAATGATAATTTCTTGGCTAAAATGATGTAATTATCAATAATGTAGAGTTTAGCATATTATTAATGAAGTTATCAATAATTAAGGATTTAGCATGTTATTGATGTTTATTGTTAATGGATAATTAATATTTTAGTACTGTATATGATTGAAAATTTGAATTTCTCCATGTCCAAATCATAAATTTGGAGAATTTAGCATGTTATTAGTTCAGTAGGGTCTATATTAATCGAAATTCAGTTGTAAGATGGAATGAACTGATTACAAACAACAAGTAGAGTTGGGTATGATCAATCTTCACGTGCCCATCATTTTTGTAGGACATAACAAATGGAATATGCATGTTTTTAGACTTCATAGCTCAAATGTTGTTTTATGTTGTTTTTCATTGATTTTGTAACAATTTGAGATCTTTGTTCTGCAGGACTATCCAAATCCATTGCAAGACAATCCCTCGTATTCTGTTGTCAAGTAAAGCTTTTCCTGCACAGCTGATCTTTTTCTCTTGGCAGTTGTTATTATTATGAATTAATGGTCACAAGGCCAATGCTTGTGTTACTAAATTCTAATTCTTCTTGCTTACAGGAAGCATTTCGTGAATAAAGAAGATACAGTTGCTCAGAATGTAATGGCTTATCCTCTTGAATCTTGATTTTGAGTTTGTTACTTTTCTGTTTAATAATTTGAAGTGGGTTGAGTAGTGACTGATTTGAATAGGTCTATCCCATAAATCCATTATGTTTGTATGTATTTTTAATGATGGGTTAGGAAACAATAAAACTGAATTGAACATCCACTTTTGGAGATATGAATTTGTGAACTTTTTCTAGAGAACCAGCCAAAGTTGTGGCTTGAACTCAATGAGTGGGTGATAGGAATTGCTAATATGGAAGAAGAGTGTGCGAATATTTTTTATTTCAAACAAATAATGTTAACTTGTAAACACCTTGTATTTGCTAAGTGGAAATTAGATACTCCTGGTGTTTTCTGATACAATGAATTGTGTTTCAAATCATTTTCTTTACTGTGTGCTATTCTGCAGATTGTTGTCCATGAAGATAGTTTAAGAGGGACACATTTTAGGCGTGCTGGACCTCGGGAGAGGGTAATGAATATTGCTTCCTTATTTCTCTTGGCTTAATCTTTTTGGAACGCTGATCTTTGCTGATAATTTTCTGCATATCTATATGATTTCAGTATCACTTGATTAAGCTCTTTGACTCTCAGGTCTATTTTGAAGCTGATGAAGTAGAAGCTTGCATTGTGACATGTGGTGGTTTATGTCCTGGTCTGAACACAGTAGTCAGGGAAATAGTTTGTGGATTGCATCATATGTATGGTGTCACAAGAGTACTTGGCATTGAAGTGAGTGCTCATTCTGTTAAAAATCTTATCTGTAGCTCAGTGATTTCTGTATGTTCTTTCTAGCTCTCCTATTAAAAAAGTGTCTTACTTTTTATTTAGCATGTCTGCTTAAGTATAACTAATATAATGTCATTTTCTAAGTCTCTAAGAGTGCCAAAGGCTAGTTCTGATACACGTTGATGCAAAAAATTACAGAAGAGTCATGATCCTATGTTAAATATGATGTGTTTTGTATTAAGATGCGAGTGTTTGGATGCATGTAGGGAGGCTACAAGGGTTTCTATGCTCGAAATACCATAACATTAACGCCTAAATCTGTCAATGACATCCACAAACGCGGCGGAACAGTCCTTGGTACTTCACGAGGGGGCCATGATACCACAAAAATAGTTGACAGCATAGAGGATCGTGGAATCAATCAGGTAAACTAGTAAATATGTTATAATGCAGCACTCTGATTGCCTTTCATTATCTGAATTTTGTGACTTTTGTGTCAAAGGTATATATAATTGGAGGAGATGGTACTCAGAGAGGGGCATCTGTGATTTATGAGGTATTGGGATTTTAGCAGTTTTCATTTTCACAGCTTATTAGCTTATGATCATCAATTTGCAGTTTTTATATCTGTTCACATCAAAACTTATAGGAAATTAGAAGACGAGGACTAAAAGTTTCTGTCATTGGGGTACCCAAGACCATTGACAATGATATTCCGGTATTGTTTATCCTTGCTCTTTGTTTGTGATCTGTGTATTCTGCTAAGTTATATTAAGTCTATTTTAACTGCCATAAAAGTTGACCTTTTTTCTTCATTTAAACCTAGGTCATAGACAAGTCCTTTGGTTTTGACACTGCAGTGGAGGAGGCACAAAGAGCAATTGATGCTGCCCATGTGGAAGCTGAGAGTGGCGAGAATGGAGTGGGGGTCGTTAAGCTAATGGGGCGTGACAGTGGTAAGTTACTTTTACAATGCAAGCTTTTTTTCTGTGACAAGTTTATGCGGAACTGCCCACTGTATTATTTTGTGAAGCAGTGATAGCCTGTTAACTTGTCAAGTCATAGGGAGAATTTGTGAAGAAACGAGTATTAGCAAGTAAAAGCTATAGCCATTAGCTAGCATATTCACACTTCCCAAATCTTATTAATGTTTCAGCTCAACTCCAAGTATTAAGTAAACCTTAGAACTTCCTCTTGTCTCCTTTTTAAGCTGGGTTATTTTTCTATTTCAGAAATAGTAAATATTGATATGAATGCTTTAATGATACTATTTGTGGATATCTAATCCCATTAGTAACTGTGATTGACTGCTATTAGCATGCAGTCATTCGCTATTTTATCTTTCTGAATCTACATTGTAATACGTTGACACCTTTGTATCAAGGTTTTGACCAATTGAATCTTCTGTAGTGGGAATGAGTAATGAGTTTCTGCAGCTGTTTTGTCAGCTTTCATCTTTACTCTTACAGTGGCAAGTGCTTTTGCTCAGGCACTCACTTCAACTATGCCTGAAAATAACGCGGGTTTGACCGACCTCTGCAGGGTATATAGCTCTTTATGCAACTCTTGCCAGCCGAGACGTAGATTGTTGCTTGATCCCAGAGTCACCTTTTTATCTTGAAGGACCTGGTGGACTCTTTGAATATATGGAGAAAAAGCTTAAAGAGAATGGACATATGGTCATTGTCGTAGCTGAGGGTGCAGGACAGGATCTTATCTCCGAATGCCTGCGTAATATTGATGCGAAGGATGCCTCAGGGAACAAGCTGCATCAAGATGTTGGATTGTGGATTTCACAAAAAATCAAGGTGAGAGAATCGTTTGATAATAGCTTCTACGAGGAATTAATCTCTGATTTTGCTAGCAAGTTATAGCTGCTGCTTGCTTGGGATAGGGATGGGTGCATATGAATAATTCTTGCACTTGAAAAGATTTTATTCTCACATAATATCTTTTATTTCCTGTCTGCAGGATTACTTCAAGCAGAAGGAATTGGTGATAAATCTCAAATACATTGGTTCGTTCTCAAACTTTTTGTGAAAGTTGTTCTGATTTTTCCAGCTGACATTCTTGCTCTCTTTGGCAGATCCAACATATATGATCCGTGCAATCCCCGCAAATGCATCAGACAATGTTTACTGTACACTTCTTGCTCAGAGTGCGATTCATGGTGCAATGGCAGGGTACACAGGATTCACTGTTGGGCCAGTTAATAGTAGGCATGCCTACATACCATTCAAGGTATTGCTATATATCAAAAATTAGTCAATTTTGTGCTATCCTTAAGTGTGCTAATCTTTATGTTCCCATTGATACTTTGACTTAAAGATTAGTTGTCTTGCATTTATTAAGGATGAATAAGATCTAAATGTTTGACATGAATTTATGATATACTTCCTCTCTATGCTATTGTCTTTCTTACTTCTCTGATCAGGACATTCTTTTTCCTCATTGTTCGTCAAAGCTTCCTCTTTTTTTCCCTTTAAATGTAAAGTCCCTTTGTGCTGCTTTACCCACTCTAGTGGTATTTTCCTCTCACTCCCACTTGTATTCGAATGTAGATGCGTGTTTACAAAATTGTCCCCGTGTTCATAAAAATTTCTTGTCAAACTTATTTTCCTTAATCTTCGTGCTGTATATCAAGTGAGAAAAACATATCAGAGTCTTTAGCAACAATGTTGTTCCTATAGGGAATTTTTTTATATAATCTACAATCCACCTCTTATCGTGCTGAAGAACAGCCTAACCTTAAGTACCCAACCTAAATCTCTACTTTTTGCAAATCAATGAATCGAGAGCAGAAGTTTATTTGAAAGACTCTATGCAATGAGAACTTGGTGATGAGGTAGAGGCACAGTGGTGTCTAGTTTTTGTGAAATATTTTGTCAAGAGCTTGTGGTTTACTAGCTTATATTTGTTGTTCACTTGGAGGTTGGGGCAAAGGTAATGTAACCCTGTTTATCACTTAAGTCATGTATATTTTCACATTCTGTGCAGCGAATTACTGAGAAGCAAAACAAAGTCGTGATTACTGACAGAATGTGGGCAAGACTCTTGTCCTCGACCAACCAGCCAAGCTTTCTGGACCCTGAGACCATTAAGGGACTGAAGAAAAACGAAGTGCAGAAGCAGGCAGAGTAGCTAAGGTTGGAGACATCACAAAGAAGCTGATGGCATGCTCCACAGGACTCACTCAAGAACTAAGATCACTACAATCTTCTCGTCTGTAGTCTTTTCAACATGAATATTTGGATACTTACACAAGAGGATTAGTTTTTATAATTCTTTAACTGACCAACATTCTATTGGAATCTTGATTGTAAGCAATTGGCTTTGTAATTTGCTCAGGGGCCAGGGCATTGAGCCAAAGCTTTACTGTTGGGGTTCATCGAATTTTGGATGACATATCTATCAACAATGTTTGATTGATGTAAACCCGTCTTCTTTTCTTTTCTTTTCCTTTTGGTATCATGGTCGACATCACTGATTCAGGTGATTGATATATGAATATATTCGTCCATATTTATTCTTAGTGCCTTTATCCAATGGTTATACAGCCTTATACTGTTTAAAATCAATTTCATAAGTTGTTGACTCATTTTGCAGTAGAATATGGAAAAAACTCATCAATCAATTAACCTCTTTGCAGTAGTTTCTGGTAGTGATATCATGATACGAGCTCAAATTACCGGTATTACTCATAACTGAATTGTTTTGTGCAATATCAAGCGTTGATTGAAATATCAATGGCTTATATTTTACCTTTTCCAAATCTTCTTATTTTCAATCATCAAAATTTTCCATCTTATTGTCTTCCTATCAGTATGAACTTTTGATTCAAAATTGTATTTTAAAAATATAAGTCTACCATGTAGAGAATTGTTAAACTCTACAAATTCCAAACCCGAATCATACCGTCTGATAAAATTAGATAGCTTTAAAATTTTGTTAAGCTGATGCCTCTTTTCTCTTGAAATATATCTCCGACTTGGTTTACTCTTAAGCTTCTGTAGATGCATTTTGATAACATATTTTCTAATAACTTTCCAGATTGGCTTTTGAAGCAATACAATTAAAATTTAGGGTGTAAAAAAGTATGCTAGAAGAACAGATAAAATCAAAGTTCACCGTACAACTTTGCCTTTCGAATTGAAATTTAACAGAATTTGGTACGAAACAATGCAAAATGAATTGCGATAAACTTTAGGTCCGAAAATTAACCTCAATCGAGCTGTACTAATATACAATTACAATGATCAGGAGCACAACTCCTATTCAACGTACACCAAGTAAAAAATAGCATAGTTTAGACTATTTTGTTGATTTTCAAAATCAACTATGAGCTTCTAATGATTCAATAAATAGAGATAGGCAATGGTTTCGGCAAAGTTGGGATGAAAACCACTCACAAGCTAATCATCAACAACGAGCAAAACTGCCGAACCTATTTTCTAGTGTTTTGAACTTCAAATAGATGCAAAAACATGCATCTCTAATGACAGATTCTACTAAATATGTACATTCAATCACAATATTTCTTACACTAAATAATTTGACCGACATTAAACTTTTCTGAACACTTTATCAATGACTTCTTTCAAGTTCTTGCATCCCACTATCTGTATCTCAGAGCTGAGAGCTGCTAGAGCTTTTAAGGCCGCTTTTGGAACAACACACGTTTTATATCCGAGTTGAGCTACAGCACTTACCCTTTTTTCAATTCTGGAAACCTGCGAAGGTTTTTTTATAAAAAAATTAGTATTTAAAAAGAAAAACTCACAAAGATTTAATGAGGAAGCACTAATCACAGGCTTATAAGACATAGTAGTCACAAAGATGATTGTGCTGTATAGACAACACGAATTGAGCAAGTGGTCAACCAATGAGATATCGATTGCGATACACTTACCATTCGAAGCTCACCACCCAGGCCAACTTCTCCAATAAATGCTACATCATTTGGAATAGGGAACTCCAAGTAGCTGAAGAAGGCAAATATATATACATTAATTCCAAAATAAATTTCTCGGAAAAAAATAATAATTGGAAGGGTGACTATATGACGTGCTCAGCTAATTCATYGTATAAGATCAAAATTCAAAACCGAATGTGACAAATGTCACAGGACTCACAAACAGAATGATATCACTATTTTAAAACTAAAGATRAAAATAATAAAACAAAAACCATGTCACCAGAACTACTAAATGATGTAGCGAACACCCATTCAAGAGAAAGGTTAATTTGGACGAGTACAAGATCAAGAATCAGTAAACTACTGCTATCGAATCAAATTTAGGAACAAATCTCAAATTAAAAAATATGGCAGTAAAAACAAGCTTGCAGGAATCTTAAAAAAATAACATGCCTGCTGCAAATTGCTGCTGCAACAGCAAGATCTCCTGAAGTTTCGGTGAGAGATGCTCCACTAACAACATTCAGGTAAATACACTACAGAAGAAAATATACATTAGCATATGGCGCAGCTGTGCAGGCGATAGCTACATTTATCCCACGACATTAGTTATTAAGAAATTAACAGACAAAAGATCTTCTAGCTCGCAAGTGACATCAACAACCAGCATTAGTAAGCAAGTTATTTGTGCGATATGAGATGACGTCTTTTAAGAATAGGAGGAATTAATATCATTGAGGGAGACAGAATGTGCCCATTGTACATTGGCTAGTGATGGGCAGGCATACATGACATCTTTAGCAGTTAATTTAATATTATAATCTTTAGCAGAGACTTGAATTCTAAATTAGGACACGAGATATTCTTAAAACCTTAGGGAGCCATCAATTAGACTTAGCTGCAGTTAAATTGTTTCTAAGAGAATAATTTCACCTTGATTCTGATTGACAATGTTCCATATAACTCATAAAGCCTCATACTTGGAATTGAAAATGCATGTAGTATGGATATGCAAGGACTCCAAGGGACATTTCTATTGCTATTCTTTTGTGGGAAAGACCCTTTGTAATGAATTAATATTAATAGGAGAAGGGTAGTATAGGTATTTTATAATAATCTAGTGACTAGAAATTTCTAGAGGTAGTTTAATTTATAAATAGGGCAAGTAAGTGCTTAGATATGTTGATTGTTGAGTATTTTGAGTGAAAACGGAGAGTTGTGACCTCAAGTCACTAAGGAGATTGGTAACCTCAAGTTACTAGTTTGGAGAGTTATAGCCTAAAGCTATTATCCTCTCACCTTTGTAATTTCGATTAAGCAAACAATTATCGTATCATTATTCATTAGTCTTTCATTATCCACACAATTATAGCCCTTAATTACCACTTTTAGCTCATATAATTCTACTGTAGGAATGGCAGACAAGTCCATTCATGACACCCTTCCTCTTGAAAGTAAGGGAAGTTGATGTGCACTTTTTATAATTTTCAGACGGCAAAAGCTAGTTGCCTACAGACAATAGAGTTAGAGGTCGTGAAAAATGTGTGTAGGCTTAACCCCTGCCAAAAACAGATGCTTCCCCCAACAGATCTTGAATGAATAATGCCAAATTTCCAATTAGACAAAGGGACAGAAGAACACACTTTATTTTGAAATGAATATAAGAACTGCAGTAAGAAACAAGAAGGAATAAGGGAGAAGCATGATTTACAGAGTCTTGCATCCTCAGTCCAGCTTGCTTGTTAAGAACCTGTAAGTGAAGGATGAAACCATCAGTCAGTTTTCATAGGCACGCAAAAAGGGGAATTAGAATCACACTGCCCAAATGATTCAAGATATATCATTTTTTGAGGTACACTAGACTCTCTGCATTGAAATCAAGCTGTACTGCCTTCAATACCTAATAAAAGTGTGCTCCTTACGCCTTATTCTAAAAAAGTCACTTATAGATTAATTGGAAAATGCATATTCTGTTAGTTGAAAAGAAGTTGTACAACTGTATTCGGATAGCTTTTAGTTAATTTTATTACAATAGCTGTATTAGACTAATTATAGAGCAGGGGAAGAGATGAATCCATGCCTTGGAAACATTGAATCCATAAAACCATTGAAAATTTGTCGGGGACAACTTTTTGATATCACTTTTTTGCAAGAAACAACCTTTCAGGCATTGACCAAGCAATTCCTAACAGTCCCCACCCCAAGCACCCGACCCCCCCCCCCCCCCCCCCCCCCCCCCCCCCCCCCCCCCCCAAAAAAAAAAAAAAACAAACGCTGCCTTTTTTTTTTCTTTTGCTATTTCCACGGTTCCACCCTTTTCCCTCCACACAGAGTCACAGATAGCTCGCAAATCTCAAAGTAAAGCCACATGCTCATGTAGCTTTGACAATACTTTGATACAACATATAGTTATTTCCCACCAACATATGATACAATCAGTTACGTTTGACCAAAATACCAAATACCACAATGCATCAAGATAGCTAAGATGTAGACAGTAGACATGCATTGCAGCTGCAAATGAATTATAAGGTTTGTTTATTTTAGATGATAAGGAGCTCCCATGTCACATACCGAAATAATCATATCAGCTCTGCTTACTCGAACCCCGTTAATATGCCTGCCACTAGAGTCTGCTACATACAATGCCTATAAGGAAAAATGATATGAGAGTGCTGAAATACCAAGACAACAAAACAGCTGGTATTGAAAACAGAAACAGTTTCAACTCAGCATGATAGATTACTGAAGATGTTAAATTGCCTTTACTTCACAACCATGTTCTCAGATTAGTAACCTCAAATAATTATAAAATAAAAAAAAAGGCATACCACGGCATTTTGGGAACATCTTCTGCTCACTGATTTTCATATGACAGATACTTCGCAAAATGAATAAACAATATGATCACATGAGCAAACAAGGTGCATTGCAGGGAGACTAATAATAATAAACTAGGTGCATGACTGCAGGGAGACTACTGTTTGAGCAATACAATTTGACCACTAGTCCACTTCAAATTCTGTGTATACAAGAATCAAATCAATCAATCAATCAATCAAAGTCTTAGTCTCTTAAGTGTGTAACTGTGTATACAAGAATGTAATGGAAAATAACTTTGTTTTATTGCTTATCAGTTATCAGTAATGGCCCATCTCACCCTATAGTCTGCAGAAAGCTAGTGGTTTGGGCTTGTATTAGGTCACACGAATACATATATCTGACTGAAAAAATCTATGCCATATCTAGCTTGTAATTTTTTTTAGCTAAACAAGATAGTGTAATAAATCAATATTAGTAGGATTGTAAGAAAAATTACCAACGTCACCCTTAGTAGAGTAATTTAGGTAATTGACAATAACATAGATATTAGAAGTTTCTAGAGTTTAGCTAGATGTTTGCTAGGTATTAAGGAATGTGCAGTCATGAAGATTATTGATGAGAGAAATCAACTGTATTGTAGATTGGTTTTGGGAGTGGCAACTACTCGAAAGTTGTTTAGGGTGTAATATTTTTAAGTGTAATCCTCTACTTTCTTCTTATTCTGCCATTTCTATTGACCACGATCACACACCATCTTTACACAATTTCTGCCCAAAAACCAGTCTACTACAGATTGAGATATTTAGCCACGAACCATTTACAATGCCTGCGAACGTGGTTCCACGACCACTACAGTGATCACAAACTTATCCAATATTTATAACATTGCATAATATGGGATTCTAGCACAATCCATCAGAATTTACGTTGAGGTGTTGGTGGACATCATTGAGTGAGTGTAAATCGGGTTATTTGATGTTAGCCCTAGGCATGGGTTCTTATCAAGTTGCTTTATTTCAGTTGATTACTCATGCTTACTCAAAAGCATTATTGTTTTTGGGATCTGCAAAAATTCCCTACTAGAAGAGTGTGTGCCGTTGAGGGATACCGCAGTAGAAAACAGAGGTAAACACTAATACTTCTAGACCATGATGTTTACCTGAACTTCGATAAGAAAAGTTCGAGATCCATCTATGACTACAGCAACAGCAATTCCAGGTAAATGATCCGAATCCAAGTGCACCTCACTTAAGAACATTTGACTTGGATTTAAAACAGCCTGAAGTCCAGACTCTGACATTTCAAATATTCCCAGCTGCATCCAGGAATCCATATCAGAAAGATTACATAATAAAACTAAGCAAGCAACCATTATAGATCACATTAAGGAATGTTTAATTTCTTCTAAATCAACTACAGTATAAGGGGGAAAAAATCAGAGGACATGCTGTTCAATAGAGCATCTCAAAAAGTATGATGCATTATATACTGACATAAAGGTCAGTCAAATGACAAAGTCTTGCAATAGTTGTTCTCAACAGAGAAATGCAGTCTAATACTCTAATATAAGTAGTAATACATGGATTGTATGAAAAGTCAATTCCACAATTTCATACTTCGTCTTTTTTACTTGCTACAGTTCCCTAAAATATAACTTACTTTTTATGTTCAAAACAGATATATTCCTCCACTTGAGTTTGTCAATAGACCCCAAAAAAAGGACCTCTTGTTCTCTCTCTACCTTTCTTAACAATCCCCCGTCATCCCAATTTCATCTATGCAAAATTAAAATATTTTTAAAAACGAATTAAGGATTCAAGTGGAGCCATTCTAACTGTTTCAAGGGTCAACAGCCAGTGAGTGAACTACAAACTGACTAATTTCAAACCACCCCTGCTCAATTTAAAATACTACATTCTGAATTTTACAATAAGCAGCTTGTTAATATCAAAGGAATCTAGATTAAAAGAAGCACATAAACAAACTTTAGAAGGAAAACCAAGAAAATCCCTAGAAAGAACAACTGAAAGCAATATATGCCAACAATAAGATTTAAATATATGAAACCAGGTAGAGTATGATAAAGAGTGACAAAGCACCTCATCAGTAGACCYATAGCGATTTTTTACTGAACGAAGTAAGCGGTGTGATGTAAGCTTTTCACCCTGAAATGAATCAGAAAAGCGTGATATTAGATGTACAAAACCAAACAAAAACAATAAATACTACAACAATCAATACTTACTAAAAGAGGGAGGGGGACAACTAAATATATTTTTAAGCTTTGTCCACCAAGAGCCTCTTATTGCACTAGACCCTCTAGCGCAAAGTGCTCTTTTAAACTCAGCATCATGAAATCATTTGTAACTCTATACTCTTTCTATCCAAAATAATCAGGTTTCCTTGGACATCTTCTGAAATCACCAAAATCCCGAATTTGCACTTTCATAACTGGAGCAACTTTTAGGTGACATTGCATAAGATCAAGCCAGGACAGTCGGTTATCCCTTATTCTGTCCTCGATACCTGCATTTACACACAAATCTTATCCAATACCCTTTGCAAATCGCATTGCTCCCATTTCATCCACTAACACTCCGCAAATTGCATAGCTCCCATCACATCTGCTACCACTCTGCAAATTGCATAGCTCCCATCTCATCCACTAACACACCACAAATTGCATATAATTTGACTTCCCCTCTTGAAATGACTTGATAAATACTATTACAAAAGGGAATTGAAGCATATGCTTGGTGAAGTCAAATTACCATAATGAAATCCTACTGTACACCTCCACAAGATGTGAAAATTTAATTCATAACTCTGGTATCCAATCATCCATACGGTACACAATTACAGACTTCTTTGTCATTGTCCACCAAAGCACATGTTTCACCCTCCCGGATATTGTCATAAACCTTCTCTACGTTCGGATATTGTCGTAAACCTTCTCTACGTTCGGATATTGTCGTAAACTTTCTCTACGTTTAAAAAATTCACGAGTCTTCACCTTAAACATTGCATATTACTTGTTTCACACGACAGATGACTTATATGGTAGATCGTCCTCGCATAAACCAAAGTTATATAGCCAAAATGGTTGTACATTTACCCCCCTAACATTCCATACTATTATTCTATCCATTAGGAATTGGGAGGCCGTTCCCCTTCCCATCTTCAGTTTCAAGTGTGTGTGCACGAGCCAATTCAAGCTATAGCCCGCTCTTGCTTCTTTACGCTTTTTCCTATCTCTCTCAAGATTCTTTTTTCATCCTTGACATCTTCCCATATTTCACAAAATTCACGAAAATACTCATAAGTTTAATCCCTGATAGTCTGTACTCTGTATCATCTTGTTTATCCCCCTAAACGTGTTAACAGGGTGACTTATCAGCCTCCCTTTCTCATATTCAGGCCTCAATTGAAATACCATAAGCCAAGTACTTTACTACGTTACAATTTCTTCAGGCAATGTGACTAAATTTTATAATCCCTCTGTCTTTTAATTAACGTTTCAGATTTATTTCAGTGATGCACCGATACTATAAAATAGATGTTCCACTTCCCTGTAAGTTGTGTGTTTGAAAATCACCTACATACGTACATACCCTTACCTTATGACAAGATCATGCAAGAATTTTCATACTTTATTGGAAAGATCACATGAGTATTTCCAAAAGATTATAACATGTGCCTTTTTGGTGTGGAACATCTATTAGAAAAATGGAGGGAGTATGAAGTTTGGCAGATACATGGAAGATTGGAAGGTATAAAAAAAATGAAATCACCTCAATGGCTCAATCACAAATCAACGTGGAAAATAAATGGATGGAAGATTGGAAGGTATCATATGAGTATTACTCCCTCCGTAACACAATTCTCGCAATATTTGTATTAACACAAACTCCAATGCAAAATAAGGTTAGTGTGTTAAGTTGGGAAATTAGTGTATTTAAGGAGAGAGAAAAAAGAAGCAGAGCCATATAAAAAAGGATTTAATGATGTATGTGGTCTCATATCAATCAATCAATCAAAGCCTTAGTCGCATAAGTGGGGTCGGCTAACATGAACCAAAATTGTTTGAAAGTGATTTAATGAGGGGTCACGATGTAATTTCGCCATTTAAAACTTACCCCAAAAAGAAAGAAATACAATTGTTGCCATTTTTTTGTTACACCTAAATAAGGAAATTGTTGCAAGAATTATGTAATGGGGGGAATACTTAATATTAGAGTTTATGGAAACAAAAACATTACTTTGAGTAAATACATGAAATTTATTTACTTCGTATTAGGTTGTAGTATAGCCATACAGGAAGGAGATTTCTTTCTTTGCAATGATGAGGCCATGTAAACAATGAGGGGCATATAAAATTGTGGAAAGTGAATCGCTGACTTGTTAAACAAGACATTGGCGATGGAGCATAAAATATAAACATGGATATACGGTTTAACTTACACTCAAACTCCAGTGTAGAGAGGCAAGGTTACCTCCATATAAAGAACGACATCCACAATGTGCTCCAACATTTGAGGTCCTGCAATATCTCCACTCTTGGTAACATGTCCAATCTGTCATTATATGAAACATGAACACAGATGAAACAGAAGGACCAGCAATAATTTTAATGTAGCATATTTTAGAGGATAATCACTCTAACACAAATTAGCTGCCATACAAGACCGGTCGCAAAAAAAAAAAAAAAAAAAAGTACAAATTCAGTCAACACACTTTCTGTTGGGCTGTCTCTTGTACATGCATCTATAAGTTTCAAATTTAAGTATACTTCTCAGTTCCTCCATTTTATTACTTGCATCCTTTTCTTTGGAAATATCAAATCACTTGCATCCTTTCCACTTTAGTCAATATATTCTCTCTACATCTCTCTACAATATGGGTCCATTTATTCTCTCTCCCCCCCCCCCCCCCCCTCCCCTCTCCTTAAACTTGTGCATCCATGGTTGGATGCAACTATAAAAGAACAGAGGAAGTATATAACAAAAACATGTACATGATGGAGCGACCCAAGTAAATTATGGAAAGGAACTGGATACTCAGCAACCATACCATGCCCTTTTGGGAATGGGAGGGGTTGAGTATTACGAGCAACTGAGCAAGCAAGACTAGATAATGGTAAATGCATCTATTTGACATAACAGGTACTATATAAAATGAAAATCGTTATCATCACACATCTAAGTTCCAACAAATTTATAGTTAACCAATTTCCTACAGCCACTACACGTCTGTATTCAATCTTTGAACAGGAAACCTTAAAAAAATACAATGGTAATTCTCTGTGGAAAGTAAACCTCTTTAAGCACAGCAGCAGCCAGTTGACAAATATTTTCTTTATAATGATTGGGAGACAATCAGACAAGCTCCATTCACATAAAACAAGGATTTCATCAAAACAGGCACACCTGACATCAATAGTACAACGTCTTTTTGCAAATTCACAAATCAAAACTCAAAACATATATTGATTTTTATCCTTTCAAGAAAACTTCCGTACGTACAAAAAATAGAACTAAGGATAGGATTTTTGAATTTTTTTTTTTTTTTGTGTGTGTGTGTGGTGTGTTGGGGGGGGGGGTGAGAGCTTCAATCACTACCAAATCTGGAAGTAACACGCCAAGGAGTACTGATAAGTGCCTAATTATATATATATTGTCAACTCCCACTTTTTAGTCCATTTTTTTTATATTCTCCACCTTTAGTCGCACCCTTTTTTGTAAACTTCCCCTTCGTCACATTCCGTCAAAAAACTGTTAAAATGGGGTATTTTCGTCTTTTCTCTCTATTCTTCCTTGCTTCTCTCTTCACCCACGATCACCATTTTACAACTTCTTGTTCCTCTTCTTCTTCACTTCAATCTATTCATCATCTTCCCATTTCACCATTAATATATTGCATTATAGAAAGATTCAACCTTTTTTAGTTTTTCAATCATTTCAGCTCAAAAGAGAAGTCAACGATTAATTCCAATTTAATTTTAAAGAAAAGATTCAACCTTTTTTTAATTTTTCAATCATTCGCATATTCGATTACAAATTCATGTCTTAATTCCAATTTTTCAATTTGCATATTCCCTAACTTGAAATTATAAACCCTAACATGCATGAAAATCATGATATTACCTGTTAAATTGTCAACTAGTTACATTGAGATTAAACAAAAGCTTCAACACTTGAATTCTGCCACAAAGTGAGGAAAAACAACTTGATTCTCCGAATTGCGGTGGTGCAAACTGCAAAAGGTTGTGCAACGATGGCGGTGGTGGCGAGGCGATGGTGGTGGCGGAGGAGAGAGAAAAAAAGGTTGAAAGGAAGTTTCAATTGTTATGGGTTATGGCAATTTGCTAATTTGGGCAATCTCTTGGGGTTTTGTTTACTAAGGTTGAATTTTTGTTATTATGATAATGGGTTTTAGGGACTTTGTCTATGATAAGCTTTGTTCGTTGTATCACAACATATAGATTTTATCAGTTTCTATGTCGTGATGAACAGATTAAAGTTGGAAGATAATGAATTGATTGAAATGAAGAAGAAGAGGAAGAAAGGAAGTAAAAAAGGGGTTGAAGTTGAGGTAAGGATGAATAAAGGAGGAAAGACAAAATACCCCCCATTTTAACATATTTCCTGACGAATGTGAGGGAGGTGGGAGTTTACAAAAAAGGTGCGACTAAAGGTGGGAGAATAAAAAAAAGGATTAAAAGGTGGGAGTTACAAAAAGTGTCAACTAAAAGGTGGGAGTTGACAATTTTTCTATACAATATATATATATATATATATATATATATAATATATATATATATATATATATAATATATATATATATTATATAATATTATGAGTTAGGATCCAGTGAAACCACATGTTATATGAAAACGTGAAAACCAAAAGTGGGTACATTTTACATTTTAAGGGAATACAAGCAGTAAAGGGTACACAAGACTTTCAGTACTATTGATGAACAGTACACGTGTACCCCTTTAAACCTTCAATGTACCCAGATTGAAATACAAGTATATACATAGATTAATCGTGACCGTCCATCTCCAAATCCTACGGTCAAGATTAAAAGTTTTAGTTTTCACCTAAGGTTTGTGTTTTCACATGATCCTATTCCTATATATATATATATTCCCTTATATTTATATTATATGTATCTTTTATTTATTATCTTATGTAATTTGTTTACTTTTTGTTTTTTATTGTATTATTTTCCTTTTATTTTAATTATAAATATTTATATCTTAATTAGTATGTTTTGTTGTGTTTAGGTTGAGCCGGATTCAGTAGAAACAGAGTATTTTACCAAAACAAATGAAATTACAGAGTAAAACTGAAGAAAATATCAAGCAACGGAAGAATGAAAGAAAGAAAGTCGGCTTCTCATATGTCGACATACTGCTTTCTTCACAACACCTCTTCTTCTCCTTCAATGTTCCACCACCTTCTTCCCCATCAAATCAGCCCAACACAACATTACAAAAGCAACTTGGCCTTCTATTTGCTTCTAAAAATATGCTTCTGTGATCACTATGGAAGAAATCATCTCCAACAATTCTCTTCTCTAATTGGACCTCAATTGTGAAGAGGAGGTTACATTTTGCTATAAATAGATGATGAGGAATGAAGAAGAAAAACACAAAATCATCACAACAACAAACAAAAGCGATTACGAAGTATTAGAGTTTTTAGGGTTTTTGGGTCAAGAACATTCAATCTGATTTTGGGATAATTAGAGTGGAAAGAAGCAATCCTAGAGCGTGGGTTGGTCTATGTTAAAGGAAGGTCGGAGATTCATCAATTTTCGGGTGTTGGTATTCGACGATTGTACGGATTTCTCAAGCGACGGAGTATAAAGTCTCTTTCCCACTTTTCTATTTCAATTTCATGTTGATTGTATCTTTGAACCCAATTACTGTATTTTCATTTCATTCGAAGTTGAAATATATTGTGGATTCTAGTAAGTTGGTTGGTCAATTTATGAATTGATATAAGTTTATGGTGTTAATTGAATTTGTGTAATTTTATACCGACAAAGCTTTAATCTATATACTTTTATATTGCATAATATCATTGTGTTAAGATTAATTCTATTGCTATTAGTTAATTTGAGTTGGTTCAAATTAATTAAATGAGTAGCAACTTACTGAAATCAGATTTCAGTATGAGTATAATTCAACCAAACTAGTATGTTATACTTGTTTGTGTTAATATCATTCAAGAACTAGTAATCTAGTGAGGTGATGAGGAATCATCGTTGGGGTTAATTCCACTAATAACTTATTGCTATAATACTTGTATCAAATGAATTCTACTTGTAATTCAGTTTAAAGTGAACTAAAAAATTATGTTTATATATTATAAGTTATGTATTATATATACTATCATGTTCTAAGTAATAGTTTAAAGTAATCGCTTCTAAGTTTAAGTATTAGTATTAATCTGAAATCACAAAACCCCCCCTTTTATGGTAATATGTAAATACTTGTTAATAATATTATGTATATAACTTTTAATTTTGTTAGACTTTGAATTAATATGAAGTTCAAGAGTATAATCTTCTCATGGGATCGATTCCTTATTTACCATGTACTAATCTTATTATAATCAAGTGGGTAATCTAAAGGATTAATTTTGTACGTTAAACGATGCGTACCAAGTACCCTACATAAAAGGTATTAGTTGATATGAAATCCCAAAGTCCCATAATTTAACTCTCTAGCCAAAGTTACCCACAGAAGGAATCTGTAACCATTGCAAAACTTGTCTCACCCCTTACACCATTAGCCAAAATAATTCACTTCATTATCGACTTGCAAATGATCTAATATAGCAACTAGACTACCCATCTTATTCAAGCAGCACTAAGTAGCTATTGTGCTAAAAACTAATGCAGAAGTAAATGATGGACCTTCGTAATACATACTCCAATATGCAATGAACATGAGACATCACGAGGTTGCACTTCATTGAAACAAAATGATTTGTTGGATGTTTAAAGCAAGTAAAAACGAATATGCCTCATATAGTCAAGATCTATGCCTACCAATAGAACGGGGATGTCTGTGTCCTTTGAAAATCGAAGCAATGCCGCTGTACATTCCTTCACCTGTTAACATAACACCTGTCAGGAGCTCACAAATAACTATGCCCATAAATAATCAAATATGTTGAAATGTGATGAAACAATATCGAACAATAACTATTCCAAGTCTTCAGCAAATAAAGTGCTGAATATAAGTAGAAGCCAAAGGTGCCCATAAACGCATTAGGTAGACATGTACTTTCAGATTGATGTATGGACTTTAATATAACATTGTTGTCATCACATAGCATGTTATTTGTATTGCTTTAGTTGTCAGATGGAAGATGGACCTGCAACATATGTTCTAATTTCTGCCATATAAGAAAGTAGTAGAGCCACCAAAACTTTTTAAGGTGACAAGAGATAACGGGAAATATTTCATAAGTATTATTCAGCATTATTGTTCAATTTTTATTGAGAACAATAATTGAAAGAATTATAAGAGCCGGTCGGTGGAAAAGGTGACATCTTAGACTAGAGATCAAATCTATCAAAGACAATTGAACACATTCTTTTGGCAGGTTTTGAAAAACTTATATTTTATAGTGTACATTTTTAGTTCATCTTAAGTATGAAACGTTCAGTTATTACCTGTGCAATTCCTCCGGGGCTTCCTGCAACTCCTTTCAAGTAGATAGTTTGAACAGAATCAATAACCACAGCACGTGGGGACAGACTTTGCGCCTTCTTAATAATATCCTATGAATTGAAGGTTAAATCAACTTTTTTTAGCATCACATTTGTGAAGTAGTGAGTTTGTGAATCCGAAAACAAAGATAGGATTTTGAAATACTTTCTCTAACACTAACCAAATCAACTAAACATAAGTGCAGGAAATATGACGCAGATAAATCAGCTACGAAGCCGAAGGATAAGTCAAATAACCTCAACGTCAGTGCTTGAATACAGGAATAGGTCCTCTGCCTCGATGCTTAAACGATCTGCTCTGTTTCCAATTTGCTCAACACTCTAAAACAGAAAACACCACATAAGATTCTCTGGTCCAGGCTAATAGTTTATCATTGATTAAACTGGGAAACAAAAGAATAGAAGCTTCAGTAAGATATCAGAATGAAGGAGACCGAAAAAAAGAGACATCCTCAGTTCCTTACAACAAGACTAAGATTCCCTAATAAATTAGCTTATTGGCCCAATAGAGCATGAGTACTGCAAGTCTACAACATTTTTTTGTTGTTGAATTTGTCCACTTTTAGTTTATTAGGCTTTCCAAAATATCATCATCATCATGCTGAGAGTAATTGTACAGCAAAGATGAAGTATAGTTTATAAGTCTCTTTTCAATTTTCTATTCATGAAATCACAATTGTCCATAGTATAAATAAATTTCGGCTGTTTTCCAGTAACACTAACCTCTTCGCCAGAGACGTAGACTACTGGTCCTGCTTCAGAAATATCAACACTTTCTGCTATTAAAGAAGCAATCTACATTCAAACACAATTTCTCAGTGACATACATAGTAAACTCAGTTATCACACACTAGGATGGCCAAAGCCAGTTAATTTAGTTTATACCATTACCTGCAATAAAAGGGTGCTCTTGCCAACACCGGGATCACCACCAACCAAAACGAGTGAGCCTAGGAACCAGAGAAAAGAAATGCCAATTGACTAAAGTGAGCTATACTTTAAGTAAAGTTGGAGGAAGGAGGCACGACCTAATCCTCATCTCAATAAAAGGAGACAAAGCAACATGTCCTGACAACGCTATAAATGTGTGAACCATATACTAGTGTCCCAGCAACACTGCGACACAGATCATACAAATAATTTTTAGTTTCAAAGAAGTTAAAGTTTTATGACTTATTTAGGATCAACTGAGAAAAAATGTTAAATTCCAAGAATCGAATTTTTCAAGTGTCCAAATCTCAGACTATCACAACAGGCCAGTGTTCCACAGTCCACATCCAGTCCAATTATCTCTAATAATCATAAGCACACCTTATGCAGACATAAGGACAACTGACAAAAAATAAATCCTAGCACATAAGTGACGGTATAAGTATAAGATGGATGGTAATAAAGTAGACGATAATCAGCTATGTCAAATCCACACAAAATGTGTTTCAAATGTCACATTCAGCAAAAAAAAAAAATGATACATTGATTTCTTATCTGAACCTCAATTAAACTATACTAGTAAAACTCAATATTTTACAGAGTGAATGAGTAAACTCAGATGGACAATTCGGTCGATATGAATACCTGGCACGACACCGCCACCAAGCACCCTAGCAACTTCAGCTCCGAAATTACCATACCTACAAAAATAGGTAATCAAACTCAGTAACTCACTTGAATCTCTAAATTTCTACAAATGCAACATAATCAACAGTCTACAAACTTACAGTTGAATCCTCCAATCAGACTTGTTAGCGCCGCGAGTAACATCAACCAACCTCACCGGGGTGCTATGCCCAGCCCTATTATAAGGCAACCAAGACCGCATTGCGTTCTCGGAAATCTCAACCCCACTAACCCTTCCTCTTGCTCCCGGTTCCGCCACCGATATTTGCTTAACAGTTCCGACTTGTCCGCAAGACTTACAAGTTCCCCACCACTGTGCTCCACTATGCCCGCAATCAGTACACACCCAATACATCTTACTCTTCCCCTTTCTCCCCTTTGGCATCACTGGATGACTCGGAACTGAATCGTCTTCTTTTACACTACTATCTGCTGTAGCGTCGCTTGAATTGGAGCTAAAAACAGACCACCTTTTAGGGTTTTGGTCGGAAACTGGTTCTGGGGTTGGGGAATTTGACTGGGTTTGTTCAACATTTTGACTGTTTGCGACGAGAGGAGGAGATTCGGGGAATGATTTACGGCTGATTGAGTGAATGAATCGAGAGTTTGGTTGAAGTTGAAAATGGCGGGAAAAATTAGGGTTTTTGCAGTTTTGATTGAAGAAGATGAATGAGCTGATTGGAGGATAAGGAAGATGGAATGCGGTGAGGTTGAGATGGTGAGATTGGGAGCGAAGTGAACGGAAAATTGCCATGTTTGAAGCTTGAATGTCGGAGAATGGAGGATTTTTACTTACAGTTAAGCAAACGCGCGAAACTACGAACGACACTGCAAAATGCTTTAAACAATAAATCCCCTTTTGGCAGGTATAAACAAACAAAATAATTTTAAGTTTTTTTTTTTGGTTTACGAGAAAATTAAAAGATTTCATTAATATAGAAAAGTCAAACGGCAGTACGACACACACATCTAAAGCAATACAACAAATGATTGATTCGGATCTTGATCAACAAAAGCCTTAAAAAAAACTTTATCTGAAAGATGTAAAATTACTTGGATGACAATACTTGCAGTCACAGAGGCAATTAACTTTTCCCAAAAATTGAATTGAAACAGTCGGATGTTCACTGCCAATGAAACTTAGAACACAATACCCATGAAAACAAAATCCGTAGATTAAAATCTAGGATTAGAACAATAAAAAAAATAACCTAATCCATAAAAGGGGGAAAAAAACCTAAATTTCACCACTAGGGGAAAATTATTTGACAAACAAAGATGAGATTAAACAAAACAAAAAAAATAAAAATAAAACAAAGTAGAAAAACATATTGAATTAAGGAAAAAGAGTCGGAAATAATCTAATTTTCAAAGAAATTAAATTAGACTATTTTCGACATAAAGAATTTTTTGTGGGAAAATACCAAGATAAATGGCCTTTTGCGAAATAATACCGCCATAAACACTTATTGTAGGGAAATACCAAACAAAATTTATGTTTTGTCTTGAGGTACCATTTTATGTTTTTCCGACCAAAAAGTCCATTTTCTGGCGTTGACTCGTCGGAATGTTGCGAATTGTTGTGCGTGTCGCTCACTCTCCTTTATTACCTCACTAGCCACTCATTCTATTCATTCTTACTCACATTATTACTCCACTCCTCTTCCATTTCAATCTCCTTTCTCGCTGTAATTTTGCTCCTTTTTGTTACAAATAGCCACGGTGAAAGGTAATTCGATCTCTCTCCTTTTTTTTCCCTAATTTTTTGCCTAAATGCTACTGTTTTTGTTTGGTAATTGTTGTAATTGTTGTCGTATTTGGTTAAATTAATCATTAAATTAACAACATTGCTTGTTTTACTGTGTTTTGCTGCTTAAATTAATCATGAAATGGATGCTAATTGTTGATGATGATTGGTTTGTGTGCTACTGCTGTTGTTTCTTATTGATTTATATTGGAATGTGTTTGGTGTTTTGGATTTCTTTATTGTTTGATTAAGATAAAGGATTAAAGTAAGAGTAAATGTTGCAGGCATAATGAGGTCCAAACAAGCTACCAAATACCCTAATTCATGAAATTAAAGAATTGGAAAACAATCAATTAAAAACCCTAATTTAAAGAATTCAATTAAAAATTGAAAAATTGAAGCACAAAAACACTCACCTCTGAGGGAATAACAGGGACAGAGAAGAGAGAGAAGTGAGATGGAGAGTGATAAYTTTGGGAAATCAGAGAAGTTAAATGGAATTTAAAGAGGGAGTTTTTTTTTATCGTTGGAGATGAAGAAATARGAAGCCCGAAGAAAGAGAAGAAAGCAATAGGATGCGCGTGGGGRAGAAATTTGGAAGTTGTAGGTGAGACACACGCACATGGTCAACGCCTAAAAATGGACTTTTTGGCCGGAAAATGGTAACTTGGTACCTCAAGACAAAACTTAAATTTTGTTTGGTATTTCCCCACAATAAGTGTTTATGACGGTATTATTTCACAAAATGCCACTTTTCCTTGGTATTTCCCCACAAAAAATTCCGACATAAATAAACTAGAACCTAAAACCCTAGAGGAGAGGAGAGAGAAAAGAATTTTAAGATTAAAATCATACAATTCCACTTTTATTTATTTATTTATTAGAAAGGATGTCACTTTATTCATTGTATTAAAATATATTAGGAAATAATATAGGGTGGTTTTGAGGTTTGCCAAAATTCACGCAGTGACATACTAAATTATTTAATTTTACACCTTAGCTTTGACTTTTTCCAAATTTCACATAGTGGTCTTCAGGTTTATGTTTTCTACATGGTGACTTTAGTTTAGGCTAATCTAACCACAAACACTATGACTTCAACTTTTTCCAAATTTCACTTAGGGTTTTTTGAGTTTTTTTGAAATTTTGCCCAATTCAAATCCTTTTTAAACTAAGATTTCAAAAAGTATGTGTTTGATTTGGTTCCAATTGTCAAGCATTTATCGAATATGCCCAATTCGAATCGTGCCTTCAATTTCTGGGTTGGCTTCATGGCTAGGTCCCGATGGCTAGGATGGATTGATTCTGCAGGGTGTTGGGGATTTTTTGTGTATAACTACAAGAATTTCACCACTTTTGCGTTTGTACCAGCATTGCTCGGAATTACCTTTGCGTTTGTAGAATCCATGGCGCTGAAATGTGTTGTGGAGCTTGGCATCGTTGACATCATCAACGCCCATGGCCATCCAGTCAGCGTATCTGAAATAGCAGCACATTTTAAGTCCCATTCCCCTGAACTCAGGTGCCTGACACGCGTCATGCAGTTATTGGTCCGTAGAAATTTCTTCATCGCAGTCAATGTTAACCCCACCGAATTAGGTGAAGATGACACCTGCTATTGGTTAACTCCAGCTTCTTTGTTACTGTTACACAATAACAATGATGATCTTAGCTATGCTCCTATGGTTCTCATGCAGAGTCATCCTCACTTGTTGGCTGCAATGCACCATCTCAGTTCTGCAATCAAAGAGGGTGGGATAGCATTTGAGAAGGCTCATGGACGTTCGATTTGGGAGTTATTATCTGCAGATCAGAAAGTTAACAAGGTTTTTCATGATGGATTGGTACGTACGTCGAAGATTGGATTCAGGGCTACTGCCTCTCAGTATCAAGATGTGTTTATCGGCGTAAAATCTGTTGTAGACGTGGGAGGAGGAGTTGGAGCAGCAGTACATGAGATTGTCAAGGCCTTTCCTCATATCACAGGCCTTAACTTTGATCTGCCGCATGTCATTGCAATAGCTCCGAAGTATGATGGTGTTTCTCATGTCGAAGGTGATATGTTTAAGGCCATTCCTAATGCTGATGTTGTAATCTTGAAGGTAACTAATTAAGACTGCAACATATATGTCTTAATAATTTACAGCTCCGATTAATCGCTTGTCATATCACTACTCATATGCATCTATAATCCTTTACCTAACTTCGCTGCCATATATGTTTATAATGAGGTATGAATGACATAACTTATATGGAGTCTGCATTAAAATCCATGTACTTTGTGTGTTATTATTCTGTTGGTGCAGTCGATTTGAGGGATGGAGTCAATGGAAGGCATAGTACTTGCACTGTCTCTTATACACATCTAGATGTGTATAAGAGACAGGTCTAATATCGCTACCTTACTCGTGTGCCTGTGCTAAGAACTACTCCCTATGATAACCGTAGGTCAATATCATTTTAACGTATCATTTCAATTAAAAGCTTGTGTTGATGCATATTTTATATTGTATTTCATTTTTAGCTTGAAACCTAACTAACTAACAAAATAACACGTAAACAACAACTAAGATGGAATTATTGTGAGTTGTGACTTATCTACCGAAGGATGCAATTGTGTAAAGTAAGTATAAAACCTCTGTAATAAGGTGTCTTGCACGTGAAATCTGCTGTTTCTACTTACGTCCTACATTATTCATCTATTATTATATTATTAAATTAACATAATAAATTAATCTGAGATCTTCCATTCTTCGGTTTCTTCCTCCTAATAATTTTAAAAAGAAAAGAGAAATTAGAAAAGGAAGAGATTTTCAAATAAAATTCGACAAAAGCTGAGATACTGAAACATCTGCACATAATCACGTGATTATTATGCTTTCTAATCTAGGATCATTTAGTCAAATTTTTAATTAACGGATTTTTCACGACGTACCATGAGAAATGATAAATACTGTCTTGTGTAGCATGAGAAATGCAGCCCATGGTAGTGGATGCTACATGAAAGTGGACTCTACATACCAAATGACACTTTTTTTTTTTTTTTTGCAAATTAAAGTGTGAAATATGACAAAATAATACTATGATAGAATATGATTAAATGAATCAAGGATATGACAAAATCACATTAAGATAGGTGAAAAATGAACCAAGAATATGATAAAATGAATCAAGGATATGGCAAAATCACACTATGATGAATTAAAGATATGACAAAATCATACTAAGGTGGGTGAAAATGAATCAAAGATATGATAAAATCACACTATAATAGGATATGATTAAATGAATTAAGGATATGACAAAATCACACTAAAATTGGTGAAAATGAATAAGGATATGATAAAATGAATAAGGATATGACAAAATCACACTATGATTTGTAAAAAAAAAGTCAAACCGGACCCACCATGGTGGTGCCTTCACAATGCAACACTTGGCTGCACCTATCACGAGGTACCCTATGTTTTCATTTTATTCACTATGTATCTTTATGGTTTCTAATCTAAAATCATTTATCAGAAGTTTGACTCCATTATTCATTAATGACATATGGTATTATGGTGTTATTGTTTCAAATTTGAGGAATACTAGATGAATTTGTAAAACCATAGGAGTACTTGATGAATAAAATGAAACCACAAAGATACCTCTTGAAAAATTTTCGTTTAATCATAGTAACATTTTTAGTCAATGTATCACTATATGCACTATATATTTATACAGATGTATAATAAGAGTAGTTTTATCAATTACAATGGTCATCAATCTTATCATATTTTAGTGCACCACAAAAAAACTAAGTTTTTGCCTTATTTTTTTTATATCCTCTTCTTCATTACAGCACGTAAATTAATAGTGAGTGAGGATTAAGGACAAATGTTCTCTTATTATATTTGGATGTCACAATCAGAGTATATAGGGCGGTTGGACATGCGTGTAAATTTGAAGATTTTGTTTCATAATTTTTTATGTTTTTTTTTTTTTTTGTAAAAAAAAATACTTCACAAATCTTAATTTTATTTTTATGTTGTTGGTGATTATACAAACAAATACCTCTTTGGCTCTTTTCTATTATTGGTCAACAGTCTCAACATCAACCTCTTTGTTGGTAATTTAATCTCGAATTTGAAGATCAAACTTCAATACTTAATTACAAATTACAATTGTTGTTATTAACAAAAATGCAATTGNAAGATCAAACTTCAATACTTAATTACAAATTACAATTGTTGTTATTAACAAAAATGCAATTGAGAAATATGATGTTAATGCTCRTCAAAAAATAAAATAAAATATGATGTTAATGGATCAACGAKCTGAGTCAACCAAGAGCCTGACGAGTGACGACCATCAAGCCCTATACTTGCCAACACCAAACCAYKTTACATTTATTTTTCATCTCCACGTAACTAGTCTCGTATTCTCATTTAATCTTACTACTCCGTATGTAAAAACAATCGAAAACATTAATTCCTTTTCCTTCCAAAAAAATTAAAATTAATTCCTTTATAATTTTACCACAGAAAATGACATAACCTAACTTTCCTTCTATGCACTCGACAAACCATCAAATAATAATATGTTACACCCAAACTTCCATATATAAAAATCTGTTCTGAAACAATGCCTTACTTGAGACGTAGGAGAATGTTATTCCAACATAACATAACTCATACTGTCACTTTAAGTTTTTTTTTTAATGTCTACTACGAGGAGTTTCCATCGTCTTTGATGAGTGGAATAATCTCCTAAATAAATTTTTATAGATATCTCGAATCCTCGATGGTCAACGATATAGGACTTCACACAGATCCAAAATCGGACCGGAACCGGTTGGATCGAAGATCGGACCTGAATAATCCGATTCAGTCTAGACCTGATTTTTTCAGGTCCGATCCGATTTTGAACCCATTTCAATAAAAAAAAATTATTTTTTCCTTAAAAACTTAGCTAATAATGCATACTCTTAAAACCTTAACCTTTGTGTTTGGTCACATTACCATTAGTGCATGTTTGCATGTATAAGTACCTAACAAGATTAACCACCTCACAAATTACAATATAATGGGCTGAACTTTTATTAGCATATACATATATTCCGGGTTATCTGGTCCGGATCGGACCGGGAACCCGGAATCCCAAATTATTTGGATCGAATACTGGATATGTTACATATGTTCATGTCCGTACTCGATCTGGTCTGGATCGAATTGTGTGCACTTCTAGTCAACGCCATTTTCAGCTAAAAAATTTYTCATTTGCAAGATTCGATCCCGAGACCTTGGTTAAAGAACTTGAAACACATGGGTACTCAATCCATGTCTATTCTTTAGTTAGTTTGACACTTTTAAGTTTATGGTGTGTTCATCCCACCGCCACTTATTGGCTAATGGGTGCCTTTACATATTGCTTGTCTATGTCATGGACTTCCTCTTTGGTTTTYATTCCCAACTTGGAATCAGCATCTATTTGTCTTTCTTATCTCAAGTATCATTATGCCTTTTTTCTAGTTGTTTCTTTAATCTTATACCTTCTCAAATAAAACATCTATAATATGACCAAAACTTAATGCTATAAGGCAATTTTTTTAAAAAGAAAAAAAAAAGGCAATTTTATAACAAGAAGAAGCAAATATTATTCATATGTCAATATGAAATTTCATTGTTTACCAAGGCAATGATTGTGACATAAAGTGTTTAGAAATCACTAACAAGAACCCAACCCTTGTACGTTTACTAATTGATCATTACTGCCTTTTTCAAACCATTGCAATTCTCTTCCTCAAGGTAATTTCCTCTTTGGTTTACTTTCTATTATTCAAAAATAGGGTTTTTAATTTGAATGAAACTTCAAATGAGCTTTTTATTCTGGGTTTTTAATTTCAAAAATCACGGAGTATTTCCTTTTTAAAAAAAACGATTTCATGTGAATTTTAACTTGGGTTTATTTTTTATTGAAAAGATTAAATTTTTAAGCTTTTCAAGCAAAATTTCAGAAGGGTTTTGTTGGTTTTTCTAACTTTGAGCATCAATCTCTGTTTTGATTAAATGAGGAATATCAATTCCAAAAATGGGTTTATGTATTTTATCAAAATTTCAAAGGAAAATTGTGTTATGTTTGTTTTTGTCACCTGGGTTTGTTCAAGTTTGGATTCTTTTTTGCAATTCCTTAATCTCTGTTTCTAAAGGATCAACAGAAACTAACAAAAAATTGTATGAATTTTTTAGCAACAATCAGGAGGAAAAAATTTCTTTTTGACTTAATAATTGAGTTCTGATTTTTTGGGTCATTTTTGAATTTGATTTCGTTGGTTTTTTTGTTGTTTTTTTCTTTTTTTTTTCTTTCAGGTAACAAGTTTAGAAATGGATGATGATGAAGAAGATGGTGCATGATCTTAATTTTCCCAATTTCTGTTGCTTTCTGTTCTAATTAGTTGGTGTTTAGAGAAACTAGAGATTAGTAATATTTGACATTCTCGTTATTTAAAAAATGATGATGATGAATGTGATGATAAAGATAGAACAGTATAAACAGTATTAGTGAAATTTGGTATGGCATTAGCCCTGTCTTTTGCTGGCTTCCTCTATTCTCGAAATCGAACGAAACGGATCAAACCACCACCACCTCCACCTCCAAATTCAGGTTTGCACTAAACTTTTTTGCTTAATTTCACTAGTTTTGGTTAATTTTGTTTAATTGCGCTTCATATTATCAGTTGAGTTTTGCTTGGTCTAAAATTKTATTGTTTGTGTAGGTTCTGATAAAAGTCACAAGACAGTTGATTATCAGGGAAGATCAAGGGTTAATGATGATCCTCAACCTGAGACTAATTCTACTGGTGCATATGTGAGTTTGATTCTGAATTTCAGAATTTGTAATCTTATGAATGATTAATGGCTTTCTTTGTAATTTTGTGGATGGTTAAATGTTAAGTATTTAATTGTATCATTTATTTGAAGTGATGAATATATAAGTTTTGAATGTGTAAACCTTAAATGAAGTAAATTATGGTTCAGGCAATCCAGTGAATTCAAGTTAGTTGTTAATTAACTTTTTTGGAATCTCATACAAGTACTTGTGTATCATTATAGGAATGTACTCTGTATGATTTAAATTTATTTGCTGAAATCTTGACCTATATTTAACCTGAGATTCATGTAGCAAAGCACAAAATTAACTTCATAGTTTCTTCTTACATAGTCCACAAACCTGAATCTACGAACAAGAACGGATTTATTCGGATCACAAAAACAAGATGTGTTAGTTGACATTCTTCTTTCATGTGAATTGATTGTTTCAAATTGATTGATTCAAAATGTTGGCATTTGCTTTTTAAGCCCTTCATGCAAAATAGAATGCAAATATGCAATAATGTTTTACGCATATGATTGTTCCACTCTTAGATTATTTGGTAATGCTTATAAGTATAAAGTATATAGTGATRGCTTATTTGGTTATTCYGAGTTCCTATGATTGAATTTCTCAGATTGTAGTTCATAACSTGAATATAATCCTCATTACAGAACCTCTTTTCTTTCCTGATATCTTTCTTTTTTTGTATTGGTGAGTCAGTGCTCGATCATTTAGGCTGTTTAACTTTAACATAGTGCAGAACTTTGACTTTCTGATGATTGATTCCTGGATCACATTTCATTACTCAGGACAAGCRATGCTTTAGGGTCCGTGTTGATAGTTCATTGGTGCATGCCTCACGTMAYGGTAAATACAKTGGTGATGATAGAGATGGGTTCTTGTTACCAGAATTTGACCAGGTAGTCAAGGAGATTAATGTAGTAAACTCACCAAAGAGAGTTTTAAAGAGTGCTACAATCAAGAACTTACCCAAGTCACTTACAAGAATGGAAAGGGATGATTACGAGCAAGAAATAGAAAACCTTAAAAACAGAATAAGGTTCCTTGTTGAAAGAGAGAGGAAGCTTGAAGTCCAGTTGCTCGAGTACTATGGCCTTGAGGAGCAGCAAAATGCTGTAATGGAACTCCAAAACCGTTTGAAGATCAATAGCATAGAAGCCAAGCTTTTCTTGATGAAGATAGAGAATTTAAAAGCAGAAAACAACAGGCTTGAGGCACAGGTTGCTGATTACTCTAAGGTTGTGTCTGAGTTAGAGGCTGCCAATGCAAAAATCAAACTGTTGAAGAGGAAGATTAGGTATGAGGCTGAGCATCACAGARAACAAATCTTAGACCTTACTCAAAGAGTAGTGAAATTGCAYGAGCAAGAACAAGAACAAGAGAAAGAGCATGAGGTTAGCACTTGCATTTCYGAGGATCCCCCTGAGCTGCAGAGACTTACTGAAGTCGAGGCTGAAGCCGAGGAATTAAGAAAGCATAATGAGAAGTTGCAACGAGAGAATGCTGATTTAGCTCATAGATTGGAGTCCACCCAAATTCTTGCCAATTCCTTTTTCGAAGATCCAGAGGTGGGCTTCTCATTAAATTTCATTATATCCTTTCCTTTTCTGTTCTTTTGAAAGTGGTTACAGTAGTCTCATTTCTTTTGTATGTTTTTTGTGGGTCTTTCCTGAAAAAAAAAGGCTTAGGTGAGGCATAATTTTTTGTGTCTTTCTCGAATAAAGGCTTAGGTGAGGCGCCCGTGCGCACAGACACATATTCGTTTCACAATTATAAGTCCGCCTCATACAAGATTCGTYCCACAAAATTCTCTTTCTGAGAGTTTAGGCTGGTTAAGCATTAGGTTGCATAGATATACCTTGCAGTTTATGTTATCCTACAATTGGTTCAGTGTCTAATTTTTTAAGTACATGATGCTACAGAAAGAAGAGCTTTACAAGACTTTGTATCAACTAAGGGAGGAAAACGAGAAGTTGACAAAGGAAGTTGAGAGGCTTCAAGAAGATAGGTGTAGTGAAGTGGAGGAACTAGTCTATCTTCGATGGATAAATGCCTGCTTGCGATATGAATTGAGGAACTACCAGCCTCCGCCTGGTAAAACAGTTGCCAGGGACTTGAGTAAGTGCTTAAGCCCAACTTCCGAACATAAAGCAAAGCAACTAATACTTGAATATGCTAACACTGAGGATGGTATAGACAAAGAGCCACCTAACTTCATGGACTTCGATTTTGATAATGATCAATGGCCTTCTTTACAGTCATCCTATCTTACAGATAGCACGGATCAAGATGAAAATTCGGGTCCTAGTTCTTTTCATAAACCCCATTCCAAGAAAATAAAGTTCTTTTCTGCCTTGAGAAAGATTGTTAGAGGATTATCTATTAATCACCGCAATCACAGTCAAAGTTCCCGATCTTCTCCTATGTTTAGATCACTTTCAGTTGATGACCTTGGGAAAAGGTATTATGAAACGGGACACAACTGGTCACGAAGCAATCCTCAGAGTCCTAAAATGGCAGCATCTTCTCAGTATTCAAACAGCTCTTCAATGGAGTTTAATCGGCTTGCAAGCTTGGCTGAAGAAGACGAGAATGCTAATAAAGGAAACCATGTGAGGTCATCATCACTCRGTGGAGTAAGGTTTACGCTTGGAAGGGAAACCACAGAAGATGGTTCTTTAGATTATACAACTAAGCAAGATTCAGAGAGTGCRCAAAGGTCAGAACTGGCAAAGTATGCTGAAGTCTTCAGGGAGACTAGTTGGTTACAGAAACACAGAAAAGCTTCATCATTTAGTGTTCGCTGAGAACGAACTCATATTAGTAACTCGTGCTATTTTCCGAACTTTGAATAACCTGTGCATAAAAGAGTACTGCATTTTCATCACTTTATCCTCAGTTTTTTGATTTGAGGATTTGGGTGACCAATTTTGTGTAAAATAAGAGCTACACAGTGTTGGGTGAAACATGATGTACATGACCTTCATGTTGTACAAAATTATATAGATTGCTGATATGTATKCAGCTTAACAATTGATTGGACTCAGTTCACTGTATTTTGTTTTGATTTTCCACTGAGATGAAGTTGTGTGTATACTATGCTGTATGTTATTRCAAATATTTGGTGTAACACAGATAACTTAAGTCTCTGACTTTCTGTGTTTCACCACTAACCTAATGTTTCTAATTGCTGTAAATTGTTTGAAATTACAAATTTCCAATGCAAACTTTGATCTGTACTTTGTAATTGTAATACTCCATATGATATACTCTTTAAATTTCTAGCAATGATACATCAATGTTTAGTTGTGGCTAATGAGATAATGATAGGTTATTACTTTGTATTATCTATGGTGACACCAGGTCATGTCGAAACTTACCTTGCGCAAGACTTGTGTGTCCATGGTTAAACTAGATACGAAGTGTTACATGGTTAGACTTGTTTGCCCCGCACCTACTTACATGCCTATCGTGCTAGTTGGGTTAATATGTCGAGTTCTTTCTGCCTATAAGGTCCCATGCCAACCTTGAGACGTTGCGACTTGCGAGTATTATGGTGATCTTTAATTTGTGCCTATAAGACGATAAGGGTCTAATGCTATACGGAATATATAAACCTAACTCACTTAAGTACATAACGAATGTATATAAGACATTATTACACTCTCTAAAATTATTAAAAAAAAATGTGAATTCATAAAAAAATTATGCACAAATTGATGTAACAAAAAGTTGAAAAATAACGAATGTATATAAGACATCATCGTATCCTTTAAGCTAAATTAATTTTTTATGTTCAAGTGTTTGAAAAAACTGAAAATAAAAATAATTAAAAAAAAAATTAAACAAGATTCTGTTAGTTTACTCCAACAAATTTAAAAACAAACTACTTAAGATA